>JANTQG010000260.1:0-27254 GCA_032988185.1 Onygenales sp. PD_12
ATTGCAAGTTATAAATTAGGCCTGTATACTAGATAGTTTGAGCTAGAAAATCCTAGGTTTATACTTAGATAGATGTTATAGTCACTGACTGCCATACATCTTAAATGAAGAATAATAATAATAATAATATAATCTTTCTGTCAAAGAACTAGAGGTGCTACATAAATATCTAGAATCTAATCTAGAAAAAGAATGGATATACTCATTGAAAAGCCCTATAAGCACACTGATATTTTTTGTTTTGAAAAAAGATAGAATCATGCATTTTTATGTAGACTACTATGAGCTTAATACTATCAGCATGAAGAATTAATATCCTCTCTCTTTAATCAGTAAAATGATTGATAGGCTAGTCAGTGTAAAGGTCTACTTGTAATTAGATCTTCATAATGTATATTATCAACTATGTATATATAAAGATGATGAGTGGAAAATAGCTTTCCAAACACACTATGATCATTTTGAATATCAAGTGATCTTCTTTGAACTTATAAATGCACTGATGATGTTTCAATCCTATATTAATAAGACTCTAAGTGATCTCCTAGATATCTACTGTATTGTCTACCTAAATGATATTATCATCTACTTGAACTTAAAGAAAGAGTACTGTAAATATGTGTGCATGATGCTGAAACACCTATACATCTACAAATTGTATGTGAAACTTAGTAAATATATATTTCATGTGGATTGCATTAATTTCCTTAGCTTTGTGATTAGTATGAATGATGTTGAGATAGAATAGAGTTGAATTAATACTATTCTCTTCTAGCTGAAATCTAAATGTATCTATAACATTCAGATATTTCTAGGGTTTGTGAATTTTTACTATTATTTTATAAATAGATTTGCAGTGAAAGCACAACCCTTATCTATACTCATAAAAGATATAATATAGAAAGGTCAGAACTGAAAGATAATCCTCCTTGATACTAATATATAAAAAGCTTTTTAAGAGTTAAAAAGTGCATTCATAAAGGTCCTAATCCTTATACACTTCAACCTAGATTAGAAACTCTGGGTGGAGCCAGATGCATTAAGTTTCATACTGAATGCAATTCTCTTGCAGTTAGATCTAAATAATAGATAATGATATCTAATTGTATATTATTCATAAAGCTTATTATTAGTGGAATATAATTATAATATGTATGATTAGAAATTTCTCACTATTCTCATAGCATTCAAGCAATGGTGCTACTACCTACATGGTGTGTGTTTCTCTATGATGATTTTATCTGACTATATCAACCTATAACACTTCATGATGATAATAGAGTTAGTCAGATATTAAATACAATGAATGAAAATACTCTCTACATTTAACTTTATTATTGAGTACTATCTAGAGATGAAGAATCCTGCAGATGCACCTAGTTATTACCCTGACTATAAAGAGAATGCTTCAAGGTGAATACTATTATTAATAATTTAAGAAAAGTTTCTTTAAGGAATGTTTTGAATACTAAATATAGATGTGTAGATGCAGCCAGAAGACCTCAGTTAGTAAATAATTAATATAGTAGTACATTTAAAACTATTAAATGATAAGAAAAATGCAATTTGCATTGATGCACTTACTTTCTATACATATTAAAATGTGTATGTAAATGAGAGATGCATTACTGGTAATACAGAAAAGCTAGCTCACCTAGTATCATAAATATTAGTTAATATGATTATAGAATCTGATATAGCCTATAAATCCTTCCTTGCTAAACCCATCATGGAATTTCTGTGCTACATGCAAGCTCAGAATGCTAAGCATGCTAAGATGCATAGAAAAATGAAAGTAAATAAAATAGATAAAACTAAATATTTAAATTAAATGACTGATTGAGATAATCTATTTCATTATAAGAGTTGCATTTTCATCTCTATAGATTAAGTAATAAGGAATGAGATCATGAAATTAAATCATAATGATCCTCAAGAGGGATATTTTAGTGTTAAGTACACTTTTGAGTGTGTCTGGAGGAAATACTTTTAATATGATATGATGATGGATATTTAAGAATATATATACATCTATAATATCTATTAATAAGTTAAGATGTACTATTACAAGAAATATAGTCAATTAGAACTACTTTCTATTCTCATCTCTCTTTTTGAAATGATGATAATGAATTTCATTGTCAAACTTCTACTATTCAAGTAGAATGGTAAGATTTATGATTCAATCATAGTATTTATAGATAAATTAATTAAGTATGTAGTTTATAAATCAATTAATAAAGGTATAAGTGTACTAGAGCTTGTGAACCTGATATTTGATATCTTCACTGAATTTTTTGATTATCTATATCATTAAGTAACAAACTGTACTGGGATATTCAGCTCCAGTAAATACTAGTTAATACTCTACTACCTCCTGAAAGTGCACTGATGGTTAATGACTGTGTTTCACCCTTAAATAGATAGTTAAACTGAGAGGTAGAATTAGATACTTGAGTACTATCTATATGTCTATTATAACTTCTACCAGGATGACTGGGTCAGATGGTTGCTGCTAGTACAGTTCTCTTATAATATCTTTATATATAGTATCCTCAAGACATCCTCTGTGGAAGTGCTGATGAGTTTTCAATCTGAACTACATCTAAATGTTGAATTAGATATTAATATAGGAGGGGAGAAGTGTAGAAGGCAATGAAATATATATATTATATAAGAGAAATACAGAATGATCTGTAAGAATCTCTTCTGAAGGCTCAGGAAACACAGAAGAAATACTATGACTAGTATTATAAGGAGAAATATTTTGTAGTTAGAGATTAGATCATACTATGCTTGAAAAACATCAGCACACTGTATTTAAGCCTGAAGCTCAATTATTTTCAACTTGATCCTTTCAAAATTATTGACAAGTAGGGGAGATAAATGTACAAACTAAAGCTTATACTACAATATAAAGATATATACTCTGTTTTTCATGTCTCATTGCTTGAACTGTATCATGTGTGGCATGATGAAATTCTGGAGGCTGAATTAATAATAATAAATGAAGTTAAGAAGTTTAAGATTGAAGAAATTCTAAGAAAGTGTAATTATTTCAATGATTAGTAATATTTTATGTACTGGAAAAATATGATAGAGGTAGAGAATTCCTGAGAGAATGCAGAAAACCTTAAGAATATATAGAATCTAATTAATAAGTTTAATGTGTAGTTTAATTATAAGATGATGAAGCTGAAGTGCTATTAATCTAAATAATAATTAATTTATGTATAAAAAGAAGAGAAGAGAAAGAATAAGTTTCTAAAAATTAAAATCTTATTATTTCATACTAATATTAAAAGCCCTGAGGAGTATAGTAGACAAAAAATAAACTGAAAAAATACTAGGAAAAAAATCAGAGTACATATCATGTCTAGCCCAGAGGGGCAGGCTATTTCCACCAAAGTCAGAATCAATCAAGTACACTAAAATGAAATAATTGCACTTACATAAAGAATTGAAATGACATCAAATAACTCCTCTACCTCCTCTAATACTTCCTTATATTAAATGGCTACTTAGCTCTATTACTGCTAGATCCTGAGGAGTAGCTGCATTGTATTAGTATACTCAGGCTTGTCTAATAGATTCTTAAAGTAATTTAATTGCTTAGTTGTATCAATTAACTCTGTAGCCTCTACATATGTATTTATGGAAACCTACAGTGCAGTTAGTAATTATTTTCTAGTTTCTAAATTAACTGTGGAAAATTTATTATCTCACAGTAATAATAGTATTACACACATTAAGAGCAGCAAGTTACATATAAATTCTTAAGAGAGTAATAAAATATCTTCATATCAGCCTTGATGATAAAATGGTGAATATACTCTTTATATCATTTTAATGAATATAAACTTTCAGTAGATTTCTCCTAGTATCTATTCTCCTCCTCTATCTTATTATTATCATCATTATTATTATTATCTTCATTCTCATTCTTCTCATTCTTATCCTCATCATCACTATTATTCTCTGGAGTTTGTATGACAAGCTATATAAAATCTTCAGCCAACTAGATAGTAGGAATCAGAGCAGTAGGGACAGAAGTAGAACAGACTGGAGTGATAAGAGGTATAGAGGTAGATAGATAGCTGAGCATGCAGGGAGAGATAGTAATAGTAGAAGATAGTATAGAAGTATGTATAGAAAGAGAGCTGTGAGAGAAAATAAAAGAGGAATCTTCATGATGGAAGAATGTGATTAGGAAAGGCACAATGAAGTCTGAGGACTCTAAGGTGAGGAAGCACTGCATAGAGGAGTAGTTAGCCTTATAAGAGAGTTAGAAGAGAAGATAGAGTCTGACAGCATACACCCTCTGCATATATATAATGACATGAGAGTTTAGGGGGCTATTTTAAATTGATATTTTTTGTTTCAGACTACTAAAATACATCTATTAGTAATTTCTATGACATGGTACCTTAACAACATAGAAGAAGCAAAGAAAAGTAATATATTATATTTAGATAATATCATGTAGCTATAATATGCAAAAGTAAAATAATCATCCAACTATGTAAATGTGCATTCAGACTGGGGAATCCAAAATGAAGTGTAACTAATATACAAAGTATTCATAAATTAGTAAAAGACATCATAGACACTTAGACAAGAGGATACTATACTAGAGAAGATGATAGGCAGGATGGTAGATCAAATTATAATACTAGCATTTAATAAAGAAAATAAAAGAATGTAATAAAGTAGAGAGTATATATATTTATAGTTGTATGCTAAATTACCTATCTACCATCATTTAGATGCCTAATTATAGAAAATAAACATTAATTACATTACATATTAAATTACTTGGCAATGAAATTACTAATTTCTACAATATGATTGACCTGTGAATATAGAACTATCTGATCACAACAGTCTGAATCTTTTATTAAGTATAATAGTCTGAATCTTCTATAAAGTATAATAGTTTAAATCTTCTATAATGTGCATTGTGCATCAGCCTGATTCTTTAGCTATAACATGAAAAATCCAAGAATCCACTGGAGGCCAGCTCCTAAAGGGGGGAGTAATTGTAACATATAAAGAAGACTACACATTACATGTAGATCAACTGTGCTCTTAAATTTTGAATCTTAGACCTTAGGCTCAGCAATGTGCCTGACAGTGTGCTTGATAATGCACATGTAGTATACACTTAGTAGCTAGCTTTAATATATATGCTATACAGATTTCTTATGAAAAGAACCAGTAAACAGTCTTATTACTATATGACCTCTACATTTAAAATATATATACATTTTTACCTGTTTATTCTCATCACACTGTTCAATGACTCATAGTCCACCTTTCAAATCAAAAAACTTTTATATTTGACACTGAATATTACATCTTTATCATGTTTGCATTCAACATCATGAAAAGTGAATAGAATTGTTTAGATGTTTACCTAAAAACTGTTTAGAAGGCCTATGATGTTCTTTTTCATTAGAAAACTGCTCTGAAGTACTTAAATTCAGTGAATTATACTTCTAGGAACATGTACACTCTTATGGCAATGCTATATGATTCCAATGCTATGAATATTGATCTTAATACAATCATTGAAGCTCTAAATCCTCTGAAGAAGAACAGCCAAGCCTGGAAACCATGATATAAGAAGCATAAAGCCTGTTTTTATTATAGTTACCTGAATCATGGCATCTAGACTTGCCTCACAAATCCTAAGAATAAGGAAGCAAAAAACTCACAGGATCAGTAAGTCCTGAGGTGCTTGCTAATTAGTTGTGGAAAGCCTTATAGATCTCTAAACTAAAGAACCTGTATAATCTACTGAATTCTGCAAATACAGGATGATAATTAATAGAACTAAGGAAGGAAGCTGAGGAATTAAAGGAGCATTTAAATGCAATTAAAGGGAGATTACTAACATATTCAGATCTTATCAGAATCAATTATACAGTGCTTATCTGAGCTCTAGCTAATATGGGTGCTTCTATAGTCTATATTGGAGATCATATCTTATGCTAATTACTGAAGGCCTCATGTGTGGAGGACCCCAAGTGAGTAAAACTTTCAGACAAAAAATGAATCCTCTTGTCTGCCCAAATCAAATTCCTCCTGTACTTTGGGGGATGATCCTGTTAGATCTAGGCATGTAAGCTTACTAATATCAAATATAATCTCATCTTAGAATTGGATTGATTTAAATGATTTAATCTGAACATTAATTGGGTAATATGTTACATAAGGTTAACAGATAGGAAGAAAAAGATTTATAAAATTCTTTCTTATAATATATGATGCATGTTTGGTACTCTTCAGATTAAAAACCTTAATCTTATGATATCCCATCAGATACATTGAATAAGCTATAAGGACTATACAGAGATGATATTATATATTATGCAACAAAAGAATAAACCTGAGAAACTATCTGTACTAATTGATTTTAGAGAGGAGAAATATATGAAAGTCCTACTATCTAAGTATAGTGATATCTTTTAAACTATCTTACTACTGAAGTTACTACTTGAATAAGAATTCATTCACAAGATCAACATCAAAAATTTATAATCAATTAATATTAATATATATCCTCTCTTGTAGGTACATTTAAAAGAACAGTAACAGTAGATTAAAGAACTATTAAAATAAGATCTCATATAACTCTCCTTAAGTTTATAGGGGTTTCTAGTGCTTTTTGTAAAGAAACCTCACAGTAAATAGTATATATATATTAACTATTAGGTGCTCAACTTGATCATAGAAAAGAACAGCTATCTCCTCCTGCAAATTTAGTAGTAACTTGACACTATAGGTGATATAAAATATCTTATGAAGATTAACCTTTTATCTGGCTTCTATCAAGTTTGTGTGGGAGAGATATCTATTCTGAAGACTGCCTTTAATACCTAATAAGATAAATTTGAGTGAATTATACTACTAATAGATCTTACAAATACACTCACTACATTTCAGATGATAATGAATATCATCCTGTGAGAAGAGAATAGCTATTAATATCTGATATATTTAGATGACATTCTGATTTTTTCTAACTTATATGAAGAGTATCTCAAGCACATTAAATATATTCTCTTGATACTGAAGGCACACAAGCTCTATATGAAACCCTCAAAATATCAATTCAGAATATAGAAAATGGAGTTTATAGGCTACATTATTAGGAGAGAAAAGATCAGACTCTTACCTAAGAAAATTAAAGTAATTTTGAATTAGCTAAGACTGTAAAATGTTTATTATATCAGATAGTTCTTAGATCTTACATTTTATTATTATTACTTTATGAAGGGGTTTACTGCTCTAGCAGCTCCTCTGTCAGATCTACTAAAGGAAATGAATGAGCTATTATATAAAAAGAAATTTTAATTAATAATCTAAAATGCATTGTGTGAGGAGGCCTTCATCAGGCTATATGAATGTATGATAATCTCATCTATTCTCATACAGCTAAACTGGATAAAAGCTTTTATGATTAAGATAGATACCTCTAAGTGGGCAATCAGGTACATTCTGTTACAAGAAGGCTCAGATGGGAAACTCCATCTAGTAGTATATAATGAGTGGAAGCTCTTGAGTGCAGAACTAAACTATCTAGTACATAAAAAAGAACTTCTTATAATACAGCACATTTTGCATATATGGTACTAATACATCAAAAATAATCAGCAGATAATAATAGTTATAGATCATAAAAGCCTCATATATTTTCATATTATAAAACATTCATTAAAGCATCTTGCATGATGGGTATCTGAGTTCTAAGAATATAACATCCTCCTTAAATATTATAAGAGGATAGAAGTAGTTATTCCCAACACCATTAGTTGTAGATCTAACTTTATGGGAGAGAGTTCTATGAATCTTACACAGAAAGAGATCATCCTGAATGCCATTGAGGATTTAAATGAAATAAAATAGTATGAGGCTATACTCAAATAACTTAGTATAAATGAGAAACTGAAGGATCTGAAGCTTGCATGTATCATTGAGAAAATATGTGGTCTCATAAAGCTAGGAAAATTAGAAGATAATATTATACTATATTATAATCTTAAATACACTAAGGCTCCCTATTTTAAGCCTTCATTCTGCTGAGACTTAGTCATCTGATTATACTATAAGTTTGGACATCTTGAGAGTTCTAGTCTGCTGAGTGTCTTATAAATGTATGCTTATTAGCTAAGTATAGAAAATGATATTTAAGATTTTGTAAAGTAGTATTTAAACTACTAGGTAACATAGAGCTCTAAGCTAAAGCTAGAGCATGAAAAAGTGTGGCATCAGATTAATAACATAATTTAGCTTTTTAAATATTAAGGGATTAATCTCATTAGTATTCTTCCTTGCATGCCAAATGAGAACTGCTGAATTATCACAGTCATTAATTATATAACTAGCTGGCCTCTGATGAAAGCTGTTCCCAATATGATGAAGGAAATGATTATCTAGTTTTTACATGAAGATATTTATATAAACTATAGTATACTATAAGAGATTCTGATGGATAATAGGATAAATCTAGTGAGAAAGAGTGTCAGGCACTTTATAGTATAACTACAGACAAAGCACTACATGACAATGTCTTACCACCCATGTACTAATAGAAAGGTGGAGAAACTAAATGGGATCCTGGGTCAGATGCTAATGAAATATCTTATGAGGAAGTTAATAAGATTATAAGATGAATATCTTCTATAAATACTTTTTATGATATAAGTTTATTAATACTTTATTATGAAGTACTTATCATTCTACCTTTTGTATGGCCTGCAGCCTTACATCCCAGAGAATGCATCTGATTTAGTGGGGGAGGATCCAATGATAGATAACATCAAGCTGAGGATAAAAGTCATTATAAATGCATGAGCTCAGGTAAATAAGTTGTTACTCAATCATGCAATTCATTCAAAAAGAATCAGAAATTCTTTTGTAATGAAGAGTAACATTAAGGAAGAATAATAAATCCTCATCTGAAATGAGAGGCCTGAAAAATTTCAGCTAAGATGGTTTAGATTATATCAGATGATAAAAGCTCACCCACTTAATATATATATACTTAAGGAACTAGGGGGCTGAGTCCTACAACATCTCATTAATAGCTTGTGACTGATAGAGGCTGAAATAAATAATCCTGAGAGATTATAGTTATCTATGATGATATCATTCACACTAAAGAAAAAGAGCATCATAATTGAGAAGCTCTTGAAGGTCAGAGAAATCATCAATATGTATGAACCAGATGACATTACTTACTTAAAGCTTTTAACTATCATATAAAAGGAATGGGAGGCCTTGGAAGCTGCAGGATACCCATACAAATTAATAAGTAATAAAATGATAGTAGGCTGTATGATCCTCAGACACTACTAGTATCAGAAGAGAGACTAGAAAAAACAAAAAGAAAAATATGATTAACTTGCATGTGAATTGAATTATAGGAAATAGAATTTAGAGAGAGATTCAACTATCTATATTAGTTCATCTATGAAATTGATGGAGAATGAATCTTTAGAAGTATTAGTAAATATATTAAATTAAGCTAATAAAGCTTGAGGAGATGCTTAAGAGTTAAGTAAAGTTAGTTTCTCAGAACTATTTACTGTAGTGATTTGAACTGGTAGAGTTATATGATAGTATAATTATATGAGGTAGAAAACAGATGTGTGAACATATACTCTCCATCAAATCTAGTTATTTTGCTATTGTTTTGTTCTTGTAATTTCCTTTGTATGGGTATAGTGTTTTTTTCAAATGATTAGTAGAAGTTGCATGAGTTAGAAAGGGAAAACTAGAAAATATAGTCTCATATTTTTAGGTTATAGAGTTATAAAGGTTATTCCCCAGAAATCTAACTACATGCATAAAAAACAAGATAAGGATTTTGAAATTATAGAAAATTTTTTTTTTTCTTTTCATTCTTTTGTTTTTTTTTTTGGTGAGAGGAGTGGTTGTGTGAGTTTAAAGCTTAGAGGCCTCAAAGATCTTATGATAATGCTTGAGTGTGTAAATAATATTCTCTACCTCAATCAGGGTGTAGGCAACCTCCTGCATATTAGAGGTGAGGAGGTGCTTGAACAGGACAATATACTTATTCTATGAGATCTCATGAGAGGGTATCACAGTGGCAGGCAAAGAGATCAGAGGAGATAGCATGAAGGCTAAGAGAGTAATAGACTTACAGTAGAGCTCTACAGAAGAATCTAATTCATTTATGTGAGAGTAAAGAACTAGATGCAGGACTGAGAAAGATAGGAAGTATACTAAGATAATAGAGATAGATGAGTCAGAATTATTAGTAATATTATTCTTTCTAAGAATAAACATTATAATTGAGATCATGGGAATAAACATTGTAGTAGGCCATATAGATAGAGAAGTAGAAGTTTTAATCTTATATATCTTAAGTAAGGCCTTATAGTTGTGAAGATAATCTGCATTATATTAATTTACATGATTAGAGGTTCTGAGAAGAGAAACTTATAATATAGCTTGTAATGTTTCACTTGTGAGTTCCACAAGCAGTAAATACAAGTATAGGCCCCCACATGAGTGACTAGGGAAAGAATATATAGCTTGAATGAGCTAAGGCTCTTACTGCAACATTTATATAAGATATCTGCCTCTTAGCTATAGCAGTACATCAAGGTCATGTTGAAGTTTAAACTACTATTATCAAATAATTTCTACTGTAGAATGAGATCCCCTATGAGGATTCATTGCAATAGGTACAGGTACTGAGGCCTATATGACTTCTACAGGAGATTCATAAGAAACTGCAGGTTAATGAAGGGACCTCACTTTCCTATGAGATTAATGTGAAGAGTAATAATCTCTTAAATAGATTTTCTATTAGTATAAATATAATTTTACAAACTAAACTTCTTCTTAAACTCATCAAGCTTCTTTCTGAATGGCAGGAGGTTAGTGTGATCATAGAAATTTTAATAGACTGATATAGTAATCTAGTAATTTAGGAAGTAGGTAATGGAGTAGCACACCTAGTAATATCAGTAGTTAGAGTCAGAAGTAAGAGATGAGAGAGAGCTCATATAAGGAAGCAGATAGAGCTTAGGCCACTTATTCATAAAATACTTCCTGATGAGGCTGGAGATCTCTGTTGTTGAAGCAGGAACAGGATGTGTGTGTCAGACAGCACTGAACAGAACAATAGCAAACACAAGAAAAGAATTGATATTGATGTCAAGGTAGAGGAATGTATTGACAATCTATAGTACAAAACAACACAGTAATAGAATGATAAGGCAACACATAAAAGAAATAAAAGATCTATCTCAAAGAAGCATACACATGCATGAGAAATCCATGAATAAACAAATAATATCTCACAATGAAAGGAAATATCTATCTTCATAGCTGTACTCAGCAGTGAAAAGCCTCAGTAAAAAATTGATCCAACCCAACAGCAGATCCCCACCACATATCTCCCCTCTCCCTGATTTACCAACCCAGCAAATAAAAGAATGACTCAGTTTTGTAGCAAGAGCAATAAATCTGAATACATTATCTCAAAATCAATCCACTCTGCAGTGAGAGTAGCAGCCCTGAATACATTGTCCCAAAATTGATCCAACTATGTAGTCCCAAAGTCAGCTGATGAGTGGCCATGCACTGTGTGTTAGATTATCTATTTGCAAGAAAGCAGCCATATTGAGACAGGAAGATAGCTTAGAGATAAATGGGCAAGTCAGCAACAATAAAGCTCTTTCTGGGCTGCAGTAAATGCAGCTGACATTCTTAAGTAGAAGCCCAGGCAGAACAGTTCATCAACAGCTTGAATCATAAAATTGTGGGGTGGCAACTCTCATGGCCAGAGATAGAGACAGAGCTGAAATAGGATCAGCAAGAGATTTCTGAATGAGGAGAGGGCAGAGTGTGGCCCAGAGAAATGAATGAACAGGTTGGCAACAAAGAGAGAGCATACTCTATATAGACAGAATAGCTCATAAGCACATGGCTTTATGCTAACAATCTTATACATGATAAGATTCACAGTCCTACCACAAGGAAAAGAAAAGGTGTGCTCTAGGCAGGCAGAGCAGCCAGCAACAGGTAGCAAATGAAGATTGAGGCAAGCAGTGTGAACAATGAAGATGAAGGAATGTAAGGAAATAAAGAGTAGAGAAGGAAAATGCAGTAGACAGAATTAAGAGTAGAAGATGCAGGGCAAGATATATATAGATAAGCAAGCACAGAAAGAGAAGTAAAAATAGTGAGAAAAATAAACATAGAGCAGCAGCACACTGAGTATAGAAAAACAAAAAGAAAAATAAAGAAAACATGGAGGAAACATAGCACAGAGATGGGCAGAGAAGGCAGAAATCAAAACCATAAGAAAACAGACTAAACAACATAGCAAGAAAAACAAACATACATTAGTGGTGGTAAGAGTGGTAACTGTGGCAGAACAGCAGGCTCTGATTGGCCAAAACATTTCCTGGCCCTGAGGTAGGAAATTGTGATTGGCTGAATCAGCTAGCTGGCATCTATCTTCTTACAACTATAGACTGAGATTCCAATGGCATCTCCTTCTGCAGCTACACAGTCACTGATGATAGAATTAAGAGAAATGTTATTATAGCAACAGTAAAAGAAACTCTACTAGCCAAATAGCTGTTTCTCAGCATTCATCACAGTCATAAAGGCATGAACCACAGCTCCTACAGCTCTCTTGCACCAGGCCAGAATATAATCCTTGACTGGCTGATTAGATACCAGGCCAAAAAGAATCTACTGCTCTCTCTAGACTAAAGGATCATTCTATCACCAACATCCAATTAAAGCTTCAGAAAGTGCATTAAGACCCATCACAGCCATAGCAGCAGGAAAGCAATAAGGAATGCTGCCATACAGAACAGGCAGGCCAGAGAATGTCATAGGTCTGTGAATGAGATCTCAATTCACCTGCAAGAGCTGCTCCTATGTGCCACTCTCTGAAACTTTCAAAAACTCATCATCTTTCTGAATTCCAATGAACTACAGAAGCATCATTCTCCACTTAATTATAGTCAGGCCAGTGCTCCCATGGAGAATGTGCAGCATGATAATTCACACATCTTCCTATTTGCAAGAAATAGTCTTCCAGCCAGTCTTGAAATCCCATAAATTTTGATCAGTAAGCATCTGTGAGGAGACATCCTGAATAATTCCACCATTTGAAAACCTCCTTCCATGAAGTTGGCAATTCCACTCAGAGACACAGCAATGTATGCTAGAGATCACAGTCATGCAGTTTGCATGATCCTCATTTGTTATGCTGACAGACTCTTAAATTATATTCATGCCATGATTCTCCTCAGTAAGGCATCAAATGTTGACATTAATATACTGGAAAAACATGCTATCCCCCTTTCTAGCAAACTTGATATAATAAGGGTAGAAGATGAGTCTCATCTGATGATCCAAATAAAGAGCAACATACCAGGCATAGTAAACTGGGTCCTAGCAAATTATCTGCTGAATGATTCCATAGAGTATCATGCAGAGCTACCTTAGTGACTTCTGATCCTTTTACTGATAGAATGAGTATATATCCCATTCATGTGCTATCATTTTTCCAAGTGTGTTGTATGTAATGGGCACATTTCCCACAGCTATCTCCATTCAGAGCTAAAAGAAAATTAAAAGAGATAAAGAGCTATCTACATTTCAGCCATTCAGCATGAGATCCACATTTATACTTCCCAGGCTGAGGTTCTTCAACATGCTTGCCCAGTTCAGCAGAGTAATGGAAGGGAGAGCAGCATGCTTCATGCAATATATCTAAAGAAGATCCTCTAGGTGAGCAGGGCAGTGCTCTTTGTAAAAATAATGAAAAGTGCCATTAGTAGTGCAGATCTGGCCAAGATTTCTGTGGCTATTAATGACAGCCTTAAGTCTGGATGTCAAAGCTGCCTGGTTCAAACCCCAAGTCAGCAAACTGATTTTCCCTCTAAGATTGATAGCATGGTGATAGCACAAAGGAAAAGAGAATAATAGCTTTACAAGCTGATTCAGAAGCTTGATAAGCTGGCTATCATTCAGCTCCTTCACATTGTTGAGCTGAGCTTTTAAGGTAGGCTTAACATTCTAACAACACACACATCTGTGATGGTCAGTCTCCCAACACTTTTCAACAGCTTCAGCAATGTCAGGATCCTTCTTGTCAGCACCTTGATTCTCAAGCTCTGCTATTTCTTCTGGCAATAGGCTGGCAAAACAGAAGAGGCTGACATTGAACAGAGAGGTGACTATTGATGAAACTAATTGGCCAGAGACATATTGTGGGTGAGGAGCAGGTAAAACAGGGTCAGGATTTCAAGAAGCATCAGGTGAGAAAGCAGAAGAGGATATGAGAACTGATCCAGAATGATGATGATTATCCTGAGAAGGGTGAGAAGAAGATAGAGGTATTTAGCCAGTCATATGGGAATTGCACAGTAAAGCTGGAGGAGGCTGATGCTGAAGATTTTAAGAGGGTAAAGATAAGAGAATTAATGGGTGAGAGTCAGCAGGCACAGAGAGAAATAGTAGGGCATCTACAGCAAGAATTCCACCAGGACCAACATAAAGCCCAGTAGCATGGATGGCTTCCATATTCAACTCAGAGCTAACAAAATCTGGCCTTGAGGCATTCTCAAGGTCTAAAAGCATCAGTTCCTTGTGAAGCTTTTTGCCCTTCTCAGGATTTTGAGACAACTAAATCTACATTACCTGATTAATTCTCCCCACTGCAGATGAATAGTTATAATTCCTTGTGAGAGTCACTGCATATTTGCACTATTTATTCTTCTTCAGCATCAGCTAGAATTCATTAGTAACAGTCTTCCCCTAGCATTCCACACAAGTTTTATACCCTTCTGAAGCACAATTTTGGTGAACTCTGACTGTCTCTACCACATGACAGATCTCCACTGTCTGATAGTGGAAGTTAGCTTCAGACACTACTACCTGCCAGGCCCCATCCTTCTTCATCCATTCAAAATATACAGTAACCTCCTCCTCTCTATCTTCATGCCTGCTCATGATCAGATTGGTGATTTCACACTGGACCTGGTAGTGTAGAGCTGCATGTCTGTCAAGAGTATCAATATACTTCTGAATCTCTCTGGTGGTTGACAACTTTCTCTTCTTATACTCAACCAAGGCAAGAGAGTCAGTAGGCTTCAGGGCCAGGGCATGCAGATTTTGGCAGTTTAACATTTTGCAGAAAGATGATGAGGGAAATCATAGATATAGTGTTATCATGAGTTATGTAAGTTGGTTTGAAGGTAAGACTAAGATATCTATGATGATGGTGAGAGAGAAGTGAAGGAGAACATGGGGCAGAGCACACTCTTATGATTTTTTAAATGTGAGATGCAAAAGGCAGCTGCAGCCAGCAAAATAAGAGAATGAGAAAGGCATACTACCATTTTGATGGCCATAAAATGAAAGAAACAAAGAAAACTGCAAAGAAATATGAAGATGCATCTGGATTCTAGCATACTACTCATACTGGCATTTGAACCACAAAGAGACAGCTAATAAAGGAAATAAACTGACAAGTAGATACAGCCAAACAAAGGAAATAAAGAAAGAATGAATGGAATAAGGAAATAAACACAGTGATCAGACAATGACTATAAAACTTTTATCATGAGAAATCAGAGACTACAAAGCATTCTCTCCCTCATCCACATCTTCTTTCTCCTCACCACTATCCTCCACTGAATCTGCATTATCCAACACTGCCAGCATTTGATCATCATAAAGGTAAAATTTCTTTATCTGGTTACCTGCAGTGGTGTTGTGGAATGGTGTGCCATCCAGTTCTTCAAGGTAATAAGTGCCTTTCTCATGGTTTGCTTCTCATACATGATATGGACTCAATCATTGAAAGTTAAGTTTGATAGAATAGGACATCTCTATTTTGGTGTCATGCAGAAGGATGAGATCTCCCACCTGAACTAAATTGCACACTAACTGCTTGGTTTCATTGAATAGATCCTGATTTTTCTCCCATGCACACTGCAGGTGAAAGACTGCCTTCTCCAGATCCTCATCCCATCTCTCCAACTATCAAATCTGCATGTATATCAGGTCAGCATGAGAGTAAATGGTATGTCATGGAAGTATCTGCTACATCAGAACCTCAAGCTCAACAGGAAGGATAGCATCATAATCATATTGCAGATAGAATGATATTTCACCTGTTGATTGTCAAATGGAGACCTAATCCACCTACAGTGCTGAGTAGAAATAGTTGACCCAATTCCTCCTATCTGCAGCAAGCTTTGCCAGCACATCTGAAATAGGATGGTAGCCACATTCAACCATGCCATTCACTTTCACATTATACAGCAAAATCATTATCTGCCTGATATGATACTTGATGGTAAGAATCCTGGTCCATTTCTGATTTTCAGGCCTACCATCACATATTATTTCCCAGAAACAACCATGTTAGCATATAATATCTTCATAAATGAACTGGGCCATATATTCAGCTTTAGTATGAGTAAGGGGCCAGCCTTCAACCCAGTCAGTGAGGTCATTCCAAGTAATAACTGCACATGATTTCCCCTGGTTCTTTAGAAACTTAACAACATCAATATACTACTTATCCCATAGATAGTTACAGTGAGTTGGATATAGCAGCTCTTTGAGGTAGTTACTTTCCTAAAACTGGCACTTGCAGCATCTCTTGTAATATGCCTTGACATCAGTGAACAGACCTTCCCACTAATATCACTAAGAGACCTTATGATTGATTGCCTTGCAGCCTTTATAACCTGACTCATCATGCATCTGAGCAATGATTTCCTTCTGCTCATCCAGATTGTCCACCACACATCTCAGCAGAATCCCTTTGCCTGACTAGTGAAACAAATGTTGTCCATGCACAACATAGTTTAGTGTATACTTACACCATTTCAGGAAAATCTTGTGAGGAATATCATTGAGCCACTTCAAGGTTGTGAGATATTTAGCAATCAATTCACTGTGATTAGAATAAAATGGTGAAAGAATGCAGGATTCTTCACTATCAGCATCATCAGAAATATTGAAGTTAGAGATAGTGATAAAAGTCATACTAACACAATTAAGCTCTACCTCAATGAATTCATCAATGTTCTGATCCTCAGGCATCTTGCCATCAGCAGGTGGCCATCAAGAAAGGCCATCAGCAGTGCTATGAATCTGCCCAGGAACATGATGAACATCAAAATTGAACATCTAAATTCAGGCAAGCTAGTTAGTTACCAGAGTATTAGGAAGATCAGTGGCTGTTCAGTTGAGCTGGGCAATCAAGGTTTTCATGTCAGTTTCAAGAATGAAATGAACACCATACAGATAATATTAGCATTTCTTCAACATTTTGAGGATGGCTCAGCATTCTTGTTTTCCTGTGTCATACTTTACCTCCACTGGGCTCCAAATCCCACTCTCATATTAGCAGAGATGAAGCTTCCTGTTCCCAACATCTTACTGGCTCAGTGTTCCTCCCCAGTCATATTTGCTGGCATCAGTTGCAACCATAATATTTTCAGCACCTTCAGAATAATCAATACAGCACAGAGCAGAAGCAGTTGTTAGTGCTGTCTTCAGAACTGACATGGCATTTGATTGCTTGGGTCCCCAGATGAAAAAGATGTTTTTTTTGAACAATAAATAGATTAGGTTGGAAATGAGAGCAAAGTTTGGGATCCAGATGTGATAATACACATAAACACTGATGAAGGTATAAGCTCCAGAGATCTTAGTTGGTTCAGACCATTCAATGATCTTGACAATTTTGATGGCCTCAGGATGACACTCATCAGCATCAATGATGTATCCAATGAGAATCATGTCAGAGCAGCTGAACTCAGATTTTGCAATCTGGATGCATGTGTTTGAGAGCTCAATGCTGACCAGGGTCTGATTCAGGTTTTGAAGATACTCCAAAACAAACTGGTGAATTCCTGGCATGACCTCCTCATTGTTATACTAAGATTATAGACCTTTCACACCAATGTTGTCCATGAAATTATCTGTCTGGTGAGGAATGTTCAAATGGAGAATGCAAGCCATGACTTAGCAGAAGATAGTAATAGAATTTATGGCACTCTACAGTAATGTTGTCTGGCAAAGAAGGCTGATCAGGGTTTGGAAGGCAGTCATGTTGCAGCTATCCTCATGCAAAGTGATCTGGTTGTATCTAGAAAAGAAATCTATCATACTGGTGATGACTTGCCCAGTAAAATCTTCTGCAAAAGTATCAGCACTGGAAGGGATATAAGCATTCTGAACTATAATGACATTCATATCCATGCAGGTATTAACAATTCAGTATTTCCCAGACTCCTTCTTCTTGATGAGGAACCATTTATTCTGATATGAACCATAACAATGTTTGAAGATGCTGGAATTGACTTGCTTGTGAAGCATTTCTATGACTGTCAGCAGCAATTTTTGAGGAATAGAAAACTTAGGGGCCTACCATACTTTATACTCAACAGTATGAATCTTGATCAGCAGAGAGACTTCCTCAGCTAGTTTCCCACAATCACTAAAGCTCCATGCTAATACTTTCTTCTGCCTGAGCAAGATCTCAATCAGCAGCTCACATTCCTGGGGTGTCAAAATTGATCCAATTTGAAGCTTTTCTATCCTGTTGGGCATAAGGCAAGAGCTGCATGAGCAATCCAAGAAACAAGGTGTGACCAGGTGATTATAAGGTAAAGGCAGATCCTTTACAGGTTTGATGTTGTCTTAATATCATTTCTGATGAATCTCTCTCTATTGATCTGTCCCATCAGGTATCCCTCCATCTATCACTAATGTATTAAGGGGCTGAATCTTGTCTGCCTTTCACTTGTACAGCATGGCAACAATTAGGTGACAAGATCAAGGAGAAGGCTCAGTAGAATCATAGAGAGGAAGGTCATGCAGTTAAATGCCATGAACTTGATGAATTTCAGAGACAGAGTGCTACAAGAAAGGAAATATAGCATGCAAGGATGGCTGAAAGTGCTGTCACAGAATGGCAGAAACATGCAGCAAAGATTTCTGAGGTGATTGAATGATAACCTCTGATTGGCTGGAGGTATTTGTTAGCCTCAGGCCAGAAAATTGTGATTGGCTGGATTCCCTCTCACCACTCTTACATGGCAGAATTTCTACCTCATCATTCACCACACTAATACTGCTGACTCTGACTTCATCTCTTCACTCACCACTACCATCATAAAGATCAGTCAGACTCAGCACCTCTAGTTTAAAGACTGATGCTTGCCATAAAGATCATTCAGCTGCCTGTCACCATAATCCCCTGAAGAATAGCTGAGGAAGGAGATCTAGTTAGTTTCATTATCTGGGTCAAAAATCATAACAGTGATGCCACCAACATTATCTGTCTGTCACACTAACTGAGTCACATTTTTATAGGGACAGCCTAGAATGCACTCATGGGAACCACACTCTAGAATGAAGAAGGTTTGAGGTATAGATATAGATCCAATATGAACTGAGATATTCTTATAGATTCTAACAATGCTACTGTGCTGACTACCAGCATTAAAAATTGGCTTGAGAGTGTCTTTCTGAATGATCAGGCCAAGACTCAAGGCAGTACTCTTCACCATGCAGTTGATCTCTACCTCACCATCAAATATGACTTCAGTCCAACCCTTTCCAATGCCAACAGAAAACTTGATATAACCAATGGACACCAGATTCTACTGAGGATCATATTTCAAGACATGGTAGGAGGGCTGAATAAAGGAGACTCTGGCAGATTCTTCCTCAATTATATGCTGTTGAACTTCAGCTGGAAGATTCTGAAAGAATGTCTGCTGCAGCTGGGCAGAGCAGGCTATAATATCCTTAAGCTGAATTCTGGTGATCTCTTGACACATGATTTTCTTAAAGACTGTCTGGGTTGCAGTGACACAGTTCTCCTTGTCTCTCATTTTGGCAGATAATTTCAGCCCTTTAGACTTTCTGAGATGATGGAGAATGGTTTTCTTCTGAATCTCAGGTGCTTCAGCCATCTCAGCATCAGGCACAGCTTCATCAATCAGCTAGGTCAGCATTTCTTTCTATAGTTGGCCATCAAGAAGGATCTGTGATTTATTGGGATCAGGCAAAGGCAAGATGATGTCCTCAGCAAATAAAACTGATTTTTAGGAGTCATCTGAATAGCAGCCAGCCCTTTGAGAATGGGTGGAAGATAGAGCTTTCTCCTTTTCAATCCAGTTAGAGAGTGTAGATTGATTCTTGTCAGCAGCTGACCCTTTATTCTTACTGTTCCCTACAGTAGCCTGAGCAGCCATCATACTAGCAACCTCTTCTACTTTGCTGTCCAAGTTGCCTTCTTCTGCACTACTTTCAAACCTGACATTGCATATGCTGATAAAATTGACTGCAGGTAATGAGCTGCCATCAGAGGAAATAAGGATGCTGCCATCATTGTGGAGTTTTGCTACTGATGGGACAATGAAAGGCACAGATCTCTACTTAAGAGTATGTTTAATAATAATGATGTGTGGTTCATACTGGTTCACATTGATCTTTAGGCCACACTGCATCACATATCTGTCAAAATATTCATCCATTCTATTTTGATGGATCTTTCCCTAGTTGATCAGCTCACCAATTCAGAGACACTGAGAGAGCATGTGAGAGGAGTCACTGCAACCCCAACAGGCACAAGAAGGGTGATTATATTGTGACATGCTTCCAGATTGAGGTCAATATGGACTGCCAGGGCCATGCTGCATCCTATAATAAGAAATGTTTGCAAAATCTTGAGCAGGATCAATAGATCCCTGATGGGTGAGAACACATAGCATCACAGCTGATTATTGCATATTCCTCTGCTGTTGAAAATCTGTGATGGCCAGTAACAGCACATCCATCTGGTTGATGAGAGATTCAAGCAAGCTATTATTCAAATTCCTTGGAGCTGGATCAGAAGAAGTAGGTGGTGCAGAGGGGGCCACTTGAGGTCTTAGCACAGTCAGGGTAGGTGGATTGAAGACAGGTTGAGCAGGAGGCAGCTGAGTGGGTAGCATCATATGAGAACTCAGGTCAGATGTGATCATTTAGGCCATCTTTTCCTTGACTTTCTGAGATTCAGCTGTGGCTTTGCAAACCTTTGAAATCTTCCACTCAGATGGGTTGTTTTGGTCAAACCTAGCCTTGCAAAAAGCCTTCTCACAAACTCCATCAGGCAGGCCTCATAAGAACAACTAGCAGGCAAGAGATTCCTGAATTTCATTTCAGCTAATCAGTGGCTCAGTGATGACATGGAATTGACAGCAGAAAGTGAGAATGTCTCAGCTGAAAAATCATTTAAAACTAGATAGGGCATTCAGGTAGATTTAGTTGTACATCTACTGATGAGCATCATCCTGCCAGAACTCTGACATCAATCTGACCTTGACTTTCATCCAGGTTTGCAGGTTCTTCACCAGCCAATCCATATGGCCTTGCAGTTTTATAGAGCAATAGTTGCACAACACTGCTAAGGCTTCATCCTCAGAAACATGGTGCAGCTTCAGCACAGCATTGAACTGGTTGACAAACTGAGTGACATCCTTCCCATCAAAAGAGGGGGCTCCAAGGGATCCAAGAACCAGCATGGGTATGACAAGCCACTGATAAACCATTCTGCTTTCAGGAGGCAAGACACTGCTAGGTGTAGGCAGGCCTGATGAGGAATTGGTAGAGCCAGACATCTTCTCACTGTTAATCTCAATTTTTGGTGGCAGAGCTGGTACTTTTCCTGACTGAGTTCAACAATGTGCAATGAAGTCCAATCAAGTGTGCTTAGAAGGCATATATTAATGAAGAAATGAATAGACAAGTGGCTCTCATTCACAAATGAGAAACAGGTTGACAATGGTGGCAATATCTGTGTCTTTTTATGGGTAGAGATTCAGAGACTCAAGAAAGAGAAGAAACTGCAAGATCTACTGCAGATTTTTCTTCTCACTAGAGTCTGTATTTGTTGAGGAACAGCTTGATGGATTCAATAGTTCAGCAGGTCCATTCTTCAAAGTTTTCTTCTGACAGTATTGCCATTGATGCAGCCACAAGGCTGCAGGCCCACTCCAACCAAATGGGCCTATCACAAACTGAAATAAGAGAATTGTGTTGAGTAGTATGCTCAACAAAAGAAAAGGAAAAAGGGGAAAGAAACTCAGCATAATCATCTATATCAATGCTGCCATCTGTTCATCCATTCATGTTTCTGATCATGCACACCAATGAAGTGGGGATGGGGTGTGCATGTCAGATGGCACTGAACAGAGCAGCAGCAAACACAAGAAAAGAATTGATATCAATGTTGAGGTAGAGAAATGTATTGGCAATCTATAGTACAAAACAACACAGTAATAGAATGATAAGGCAACATACAAAAGAAACAAAAGA
The DNA here is from genome assembly GCA_032988185.1 of Onygenales sp. PD_12. Classification (NCBI taxonomy): domain Eukaryota; kingdom Fungi; phylum Ascomycota; class Eurotiomycetes; order Onygenales; species Onygenales sp. PD_12. Next base: position 22,393 of record JANTQG010000260.1, read on the forward strand.
TCTATCTCAAAGAAGCATACACATGCATGAGAAATCCATAAATGAACAGATGATGTCTTGCAATGAAAGGAAATATCTATCTTCATGGCTGTGCTCAGCAGTGAAAAGCCTTGGCGAAAAATTGATCCGACCCGACGGCAGATCCCCACCACATTGTGAGATGAGAGATTATATGAACTAAAGTTAGAAGGAGAATCTTATGAAAAGTAGGGAAGGCAAGGGGGTGAGCTGAGTAAGAGCTGAGATGTGTGAGGTTGATGTTGAAAACTGTAGAAATCTAATGATTTAAAAGAATAAAATCTGATAAGAACATGATAAGTTATAGTACTTTATAAAGAAAGAAATAACTTATAAAGATTGAGAGATGATTAGTCCTCCTCATCATCAGTCTTAAAGTAAAAACTCTAGTGATTAAAGTTTATATTTTTAGTTAGTAATATATGAATATCATCCAACTCCTTCTCAGAGTATCAGGGGAGCTGAGTCTGGAGGTTGTGCAGGCTTCAGATGATGGCAGAGTTACCATAGACATTAAAGAAGATATTAGAAAGTATATAAGTCTATTTTAAGATTCAGTAATAAAGAAGGGGCTCATTGAGGAGGTTAGAGTAAATATTAGAGGCATCTAGTAATATCTTAGTTTTAGGGAAAATACTCAGTGTGAGCTCCAAAGATGATATACTTATACTAGAAAAATTATTATTATTTATATGGATGATATTTCATTGTGAGAGGCTGATGTCCTCTACAGGATGGAAATAAATAGATCTTATAGAATACTTACTAGACTACCTCACTGAAGAGACTTAACTGTGTGACATTTTCTACTAGTCATAGTGATTATATGATAGAAAGACTGTGTGATGATGTAAGGGAGCCTTTAAAATAGAACTTATATGAAGAAGGTGAGAGGTTTACTCATGTGTGAGAGGTTATTTTTTTTGGGAGATAGAGCTGTAGGAGGTTTATTTTGTGTGAGGAGGAGTAGTTGCTCAGTGTTGTAGCTAAATTGGATTAGTATGATTAATAAATCATATGATTTTACCTTAAATAACCATCTTTAGGGTAAAGTTGGGTTTGATGGGGGAGGATGTGATTTTCAGAATCACATAACTAATTCATGTGATTATATGTAGTCCTATTATGCTACCTGGTGCTACTATGTACTACACCCCTTTTCATACTATAACCTTGCCTATTTCATTGTATATAATTACATGATCTTTTTTATAGCTTTCATACAATTAGATACCTTCAGAATCACATATTCATACAGCCTGATGAAGGCTTTCTCATATAACACATTCCAAACTATTAATTAAAATTTCTTTTTGTATAATAGCTCATCTATTTCCTTCAGTAGATCTAATAGAGGGGCTGTTAGAGTAATAAACCCCTTCATGAAGCAACAATAATAAGATATAAGGCCTAAGAACTGCCTGATATGATGGATGTTTCACAGCCTTAATTAATTTAAAATTACTTCAATTTTCTTGGGTAAGGGTCTGATCTTTCCTCCCCTGATAATATAACTCATGAACTCTATTTCCTATATCCTAAATTAACATTTTGAGGGTTTCATATAGAGTTTATGTGCCTTCAGTGTTGAGAGAATATATTCAATGTGCTTGAGATACTCTTCATATAAATTGAAAAAAATCAGGATATCATTTAGATATACTAGATATTAGTAGCTATTCTCTTTCTGTAGGACAGTATTCATTATCATCTGAAATATGATGAGTGTATTTGTAAGACCTATTAGTAGCATAGTCCACTCAAATTTACTCTATTAAGTATTAAAGGTGGTCTTTAGAATAGATATCTCCCTCATGTGAATTTAATAGAAGCCAGATAAAAGATTAATCTTCATGAGATATTTTATATCACTTATAGTATCAAGTTACTATTGAATTTATAGGAGGAAATAGCTGTTCTTTTCCATGACTAAGTTAAGCATCTGATAGTTAATACACATATGCTATTCATTATGGGATTTCTTCACAAAAAGCACTGGAAACCCCTACAGACTTAAAAAGGATTATATAAAGCTCTATTTCAATAGTTTCTCAATCTATTATTACTGTTCCTCTAAATGTACCTACAAGAGAAAATATATATTAATATTAATGAATTACAAGTTCTTAGTGTTGATTTTATAAATAAATTCTCATTTAGGCAGTAACTTTAGCAGCAAGGCAGTTTAGAAAATATCATTATACTTGAATAGTAGGGTTTTCATATGTTTCTCCTCCCTTAAATTGATTGGTACAGATAGTTTCTTAGATTCATTCTTTTATTACATGATATATAATATCATCTCTGCATGATCCTTACAGCCCATTTGATATATCTAATGAGATGTCATGAGATTAAGGTTTTCTACTTGAGAAGTACTAAATGTGCATTACATATTATGAGGAAGAATTTTATGAATCTTTTTCTTTCTGTTAATTAACCTTATATAGCATATTACTCAATTAATGTTCAGATTAAATCATTTGAATCAATTCAATTCTAAGATGAGATTATATTTAATATTAGCAAGCTCATGCATCCAGATCTAATAGAATCATCCCTTAAAGTGCAGAAAGAATTTGATTTAGATGGATGAGAGGATTCATTTTTTATCTGAAAGTTTTATTCACTTAAAGTCCTTCATGTGTGAGATTTTTAGTAATTAGTATGAAATATGATCTTCAATATAGATCATAAAAGTGCCTATATTAGCTAGAGCTCAGATGAGCACTGTACAGTCAGTTCTAATAAAATCTAAATATATTAATAACTTTCCTCTAACTGTATTTAAATGCTCCTCTAACTTCTCAGCTTTCTTTTCTAGTTTCATTAGTGTAATGGGTGTGCTCTGATAAGTGGATCATGTGAGCTATACACTAGAATCAAGATTGTAATTGCTAGAGAAAGGAAGGAAAAAGGAAAAGGAATTATGAGATCATGTAATATAAATAGAAGGGAATTACATGAGGTTAGAGCAGATAAATGTTCATATGAAGGCCTGGTTGGAGGCATCCAATCAGGCAGTTGGAGATTGAGTGAAGTTCAGGTGAGCTACAGATATAGAGTATAAGAGTGTAGCCCTTCACATTATCCCTCCCTATTCAGTTTCAGAGGGTGGGCAGGAGGGTTCAGAGAATCAGGCATGGCACAGCACAGGTAGAGTCTCATTGGGCAGGTGCAGTTCTTCATAACAGGCAAGCATGGCAGTGTCCTGCAGGGTAGAGATTGATTCCCACAAAAAGGCCTCATATTTAAGTCACTTTATCAGATACTGGAATCCTCATCCACAGCAGCAGTGATTGAGGATGGCTTCAATCTCATATTCTACCTCATTGTCTTCTCTGATGATGCCAGGCAGATGCCAGTCAGTGATCTCTTGCAAGAAGAATGGGTTAGTGGAGGCCTTGCAGAGCAGGTTTGTGTGAAACACATTGTAGATCCTGGGTAGCATATCAAGGCAGTAGTTATGATTTCTCAGGACTTCAATGACAGTGTACTTGGCATATTGATAGTCAAGTGTGTGAGATGGGCAATCAGTTATGATATTTTAGAGATCTAGCCAGACCTTATTACCTACCTTGTAGTGTTTAGTGGGATTTCAGTGGGCATTCATGCAGTCCTGTTGATTCTACTGAGCACTGGCCATGGAGAATTCAGCCCACTTGCAGGCTTACTAGAGTTTCAAGATGATGGTGTCTGCAATTTGAATTGAATTGCAGGGTGAAGCAGAAGATTTAGATGATTCAGTGAGATTAAGGACTTTAAGATTATAATCATGCAAGAGGAAAAATGGGCTGACATCAGTGCTAACAGCATCACAGCTATTAATTATAAGTTTAGTATATGAGAGGAGTTCATTCCAGTCATCCTGGGCATATGAATAGAACTTTCAGAGGTAGTTCTTAATTGTCTGAATCATACATTCAGTGCTGCTATCAGTTTCAGGGTAGTAGGCAGTCAAGAGGTGTCAGAAGATCTTGAGGAGCTGATAGATTTAGATCTAAACAGCTCTAATGAACTGGGTTCCACAGTCTGAGATAATTATACAGGGCAGATCATACTGGTAATAAAACAGACTTTAAAGGAAGGCTTTAGCCACTGCAGGCACATCCATCTTCACACAGGGTTTGAGGATAACACCTTTACTGAGGCAGTTAATAATAATAAGGATATTCTTGCAGCTATTACTCATGGAGAGGTCTACTGTAAAATTGATGGCAACATTGCACCAGACATATTTGAGGATTAGGAGAGATTTAAGTAGATCTTGGCAGCAGTCCTGCTAGGTGATGATGGATTGGCAGACATTGCAGTTCTAAATGAACTATTAAATGCTCTGAGACATATTGAGCTAGTAGAAATCTTGGGATAAAATTTAGTAGAGCACTTTGCAGCCCAGATGACTGGTCATCAGAGAATTGTGAGTTTCTTGCATGATTCAGATGTGCAATGATTCTGAATCAGAAACCTACTACCTCTCCTAGAAGTATAATTGAGAGTTAGGGTCTACAGAGCATTCAGCAATGTCAATATAGGCTTGGAGTTCAGGCAGAAAATGACAAGCTTTATCTCAGATGATCTGGGTCATCATCTGAAGGCATTCATCAGAGGTGGCAGCAGTATCTCAGAGTCCCTAGAGCAGGGATGAGGTAGTCACAATTAACAGAGTGACAGACAAGACATATATTACTCCATGCAGTGTTGCTTTGAATTCTTTGAGGATCTGCAGATCTAGTAGTCTCTATTCACAGTTTGCCCAGTGGGTGTCAGAGTCTTCAGAAGGTATATCCTATTTAGACTGGCTGCTGGGACCATGAATTTTCATGCATGTTTAGTTTGGTTTG
>JANTQG010000261.1:0-27094 GCA_032988185.1 Onygenales sp. PD_12
CAGGTACCAGTTATTTTTTTTTCTGATTAGTCATTTTTTTTTGGGTGTCATTAGCTGGAGTCTGGGTGTCATTAGCAATCCCTGAAGTGGCAAACCTCGCCTGCACATCAATGATCAAGCAAGATGGAGCTAAAATTGCTGCACCATCATTGGACAACTGGTTCCTTGGTTCCGAATGGCTAAGCTTAAAGTGGCCTGGAAGGTTAACTAGTTATTTGTTTGGTTGGCGAACAACCGCGAGAGGTTCCTGGTACTAGCTCGTGAAGTCACAATCTTGAAAGCTGGCAACGCTGCCGAGTATCATCATCAAATCCGTCTCGAATGATTCACGGTGAAACACCCCGGATTGTCTATGAGCGTCAATACTCCGTAGTGGGGTATATAAAAGGTGTGATCTCTCTCCCACATGCCGATCTCCACGCATCTTCCAGGAACAACTCGTTTCAGCTTTCGGGAAAATATCATAACCATCCCTCCCTTATTACCTATCTCAGTCCTCATGCAAGTCATTCTGGAGCATGTGGGCAAGCACAAGCATCAACATGACAGAAGTTCAACTCCTCCATCAATCCTGGCTCGTATCACTGTCAAAACCAAAACGCCATAATACTTGGCTCTGCTCACTCTTAACTAAATGTCGAACAACAGACAGGCCTGGATGCAGATAATACTCACATGACTGAGTTTTTAATGATGATGATGACAGAGACCCCGACAAATTTTTCTCTGCTACCCTTCGCCGTTGGAGCCATCTACGTACATCTACGTACGGGGCTATCAGTGAGACACAGCCGCATCAATCTCTATCAGATCATCGACCACATAATTAGTAACAAGATTCCCGTCTGGCGTCAACCCAGGCCGAACCTCTCTACCCCATGGGCCGCCCTCATCAATACCCCATGCTTCCTCCTCGGCATCATCGAAGCTGCCCGTGCAAACCCACCCCCCCGGCCTTCCAATGATTTACTCGAATCTTCTCAAAGTGGAGAAACCCCTCAAAGACAAAGACCAAAAAAGAAGCAAGCCTGCGGTTTACCGTTTATTAACCCTCCCACCCCAGGCCACAAGGATACTAGTGCGTTTATCATCTGCATCCATTTGCACCTGGCGCTTCCTAACCCTTCCGATACATCTCCTGCTTGAGGTTCTTCTTGCAGGGGAGTTAAATCGGATGATTCTGGTTACTATTTATTGCTCAAAACCTGAGGTGGTGAGTTATTAGTAACATTAAAAGCTTCGCCTGAAGGAGAAGAAGATATAGTAGGCTCTTTTCATGAAAACTTTCTTTATCTGCATACAGTGCTGTTTTATTTCTATGTCATTCTCTCTTATACAGTGCTTTTTTTATCTTTATACAGTGTTTTCTTTCTATACAGTCCCTCTCTATATACAATGTCTCTCTTCTTATCTCTTTGGAGGGGAAGAGGGAAGTAAATATAGAAAGACGAAAGAAATACCATAAATATAAGAGAATAAATAAGCGGTATATAGAGAGTACTCTACTCCCTAGATACTAGTGAGAAAGGCACGATATAATTAATATATTAGTTCAATAAATATATCTTTCTCCTTTACTATATAGAAGAATGGGTGAATTCATTATTAAATGACTATTGTCCATAACATGACCTTACATGCGCCGCTTACATGCTTTCCACTACCTGTTTAGTATGAGGCGAGGAAGAGAGTCTAAATACACTGTTATACATGGAGCGAAGAGGCAGAGGGAGTTGGGAAGGGTGGTAGGACGGACGGAATGGTAGAGGGGGGGGGTGATGGGGGTGGCTGTTGGTAGGGAGAGGGATAGCAACGCGTGATATTATCATATAAGGGGATTGAAAGGTGTAGCACCCACAAACAGAAAAGTGAACGGAAGCAAGCACAATGCTGCTTGTAGGGTACGAGGTGTCACTATCAATCCCTATTTGCAGTGGTTAATAATCTCGTTCTTTCCGCTATGGGGGGTGTAGGGCAGGCTGACGCTTGTTCAAATACGGAGTCATCCCTCACATGCCCCTTGGCGTTGATAAGAGAAGTTTCAGCGGGATAACTAATCACATATCAAGACACTTGACATGATGCACATCTCCAGAAAGAAAGTGAGAGGGGGGGAGGAGGGCTTGGAAATTTAGATAATTTGTCGATCTGGAAGAGCCCCCAGCCTATGACCCCACCGTCATTCCCTCGATAAACCTCATAGCCAAAAACTCCTGAACATACATGCGGGAGAAAATATGATTGAAATAGTCCTGATAATCAAGCATGCCGAGCACCTTCGGTTCGCTAACCATCCGGCTGATATCCCAATATTCAGGGAACCAGCCCGCCTTCTCCCAGTCAAGAATCGCCGTCACCTTTCCGCCGTCCACGAGGATATTGCGGGGAGTGAAATCTCCATGCGCGAAATGGATATCATGCGTGTCGAACAGAGCGGCCCGGGCATACTGCTTCAGAACCGTTGAAACTTTTTTATGCAAGCCGTTGACGAGGAACTCGTTGAACTCGGCCTCGGTCTCGAATGGACCACCGCGACGCGGGAAGCGAAGTCCAACCGTGACACAAGCACCGTTCACGCCCTCAATACGGCGCTTGCCTTTTAAATTCTGCAGTTGTATCAGATACCCTCCAAGCTGTTGGCATATGGAGACCCGGTCGTCTTCGCTCAGTGTTGGCCAAGCCTTCTCGAGCGTCTCGCCTGGCATGTATTCCATGATGATGTGGGAATACTCCGAGGTGTATTTGTCTGGGCTCACGAATTTGCTTTCATAGATCTTGGGGACGGGAATGGTGGTGTTGGTGGCGATGAATTTCATCGCGTCGGTTTCGCGCTGGTCCATACTCACGCCGCTTTTCAAAACGCGATGCTCGTCGAGGCGGACGACTTTGCGCGTGTCCAGGATACCAGCATAGAGGACTTGTCCATATCCCTCTAGTAATTCAGAGATATCAGTTGCTTAAGAACTAGTCGAAAAGTGGTTTCTACATCGTACCTTTGGGAGTATATTGGCTCATGATCTGTATATCCCACCCCCACCCCACTCTGCTGTATCGACCAGATGCGCTGATGAGCTGGGGGAAGGCTGGATCACAACGTTGCGAGAAAGTAGTCCAGAGCAAGTAGCAACTAGGGGTGAATAGCTATTCCAGCCCAGTTGGATGAGGAGATGTGTGCTCTGGTTGTGGTGGGGAGCTCTCTTTTGCTGCAGGCGCCAAACGCCTGGGCAGAATTTCTTACATAAGGATCTCCACCAGATTCTATTTTATTTCCCTGAATTCATGCAGCCGCGTCAAAAATATCTAGTACCGTCATTGACCTATGACTATTTGAATGAAACTATGTTTTTTCTATGAGAGAGGCTTCGGAAACAGGACGGCACGGTTCTAATTTTAATTCAAGTTGAAACATCCATGGAATCCAGGGCTGCCGGCGGGGACAAATAGAAAAGGAGGCAGCGCTTCCCATGCGCTCGACAATGTGAACAGCCCAAGCAGAACGCCATGGGATAACTACTAGTATGTTCTTACCAGGGATCAGCTGCATCTTTGCCAGCGCGTACGATACAATGTTTCTTTTTTGGATTTCTCGGTGTTTCAGCATATATGATAATCTGCATCATTACCAGTACCTACTAGTACTAGTAGCAGTGGGAGTTAGTACCATCTTGCTGGTTGGATAGGGGTTACCAAAAAAGAACCATGTCCTCTCTCATACCATGGCGCATCTATCCCTTTATCAGGCGGTAAATAGCAGGGAATACTCTTGGACGGCGCCTACATATATAGAAATCGCCGTCAAAATGATCTTTATAAACCGCCCTCTCGCTGCATCAGAGAGGTTTACATTTCGTCATTGGATTCGACTTCAACATTTCGGGGTGCTTAATTTACTATACCTGAAAGATTCGTTTCGCTGGTTTGTCAAAACTGCCCTAAAATTATATTTTATTTGTGTCCTAACAAGCTCTCACTTCAGCAAACGCCGCCTTTTCCCCTTTCTTCCTCGAAAAAATACGAAATAAACCAGACGGACCAGGGCGATTGAACAAAACCATGTCCGTGGCCGTACCTGCAAGCACGGCAATTACCATCCTTGTGTGGCGGAAAACAGACGGACTGGACTATAAGAAGTCGCGCCATACCGGTTTACTTCTTCGCAAGAACCAGGAGATAGAAGGAGGATTGGTCCATGCGACAAACACAGACGGCCTATTTCGAGTCGAAGCGGATTACGGATACAATCCCTTGACAAGCAGCTCCCTTGCTGGCGCTACACAAGTCGGCGTCATTAATAAACACGTCGATGTGGTCATGGCAATTGTCCAGCACACACCAGTCCACAACGAACTTGACGAATGGAACTGCCAGCATTGGGTCGGGGATGCACTGCAGCGGTTGGTAGGATTTGGATGGATTACTGCGGAGCAGAGAATGGATGGTATTGATGGGATGGCTGATCTCCTCGCCCAGGCACCGGATGGGTAGGCTTCGAGGGGGCGGGTCCTCAACTCGTTAGCGAACCATATTATCCATATACCAAGTTGGGGAAAGGGTATATAGATTCATGTCAATAACTCACATGTATGGACATACATAGTCTATATTATAAATTACAACTATACATATTAGCAGCCAACATAGCCAAGAAATGAGAAGATAACTTTGATGGGATAGGAGGAACATACAGTTGGCCCAAGAACCTGAATAAAGAAATCCTAAACTTACCACGACCATAACATCCAGGGATAGCATAGCATATGAATGAGAGAGATGCTGATCTCTTAATGCCAATCTTCTATTTCTATACCTCAACAAAATGTAAACAGATAGGATTCAATAGCACAGCACAGCAGGTGAATAAAACAAACCAACTCACACTTCGCGCATGGATTGCAAAAAAGCTGTAAGTAAAATAGAAGACGACCTGTATGCTTTTAGCGTTAAAACCCTATCTATACGCCCCTTTTTCATGAAATGTAAACAAAGGAAAAGGAGGGAGAAGGGAAGAAAAAGCGTCTAATTGGGACCGGCAATTATATGTTGAAATGTAAATATGTATAACCAGGCAGATATACAAATGTGTGCATATATTGGGGGTTGTTGCACAGAGGGAAGAAATAGATGGAGAAGTAATATAGTTATATACAATGAAGGCGAATATGTAAATAAGTAGGAGGGAGGTCCATCTTGTGGAAATATAAACTTGATGATGAGAAGAAGAAGAAGAAGAAGAAGAAGAGGAAGAAAATAGTAAATGGGAAGAAATATAACAGAGAATAGTCAACACTCTCAAAGGAAAAAAGTAAGTAAAGGTGGGTTTGAGTTTGGCTGGAATGTATGTCAATAGTATGGGAATTAAAAAAAAGGGGGGTATATTTTCAATCAAGGATCATCGTGAGTGCTATGTGCAGCTGTGGATTTCTTCCGGCCGAAAATGCTTCGGGTGCGCGACTTGTTGCGCGGCTTCTTGTCTTGACCGGTTGCGGAATCCAGGCTAGGTGCCGGTGGCATGCTGTCGTCGTCGGACATGTACTTGGCCTTGTAAATCCTGCCACAATGAACCTAGTCAGCACCGCTATTAAAGGAAATAATTGAAAAGGGACAAACATACCAACTGTTTCCAACCATGCTCATCCCCTTACTCTCAGCCATGCGATAGAATTTAGCTGCCTTTTTTAGGTCCTTCTTACAACCGATGCCTTCAACGTAGCAAAATCCTGCTTCAGCAAGGGCGTCTACATCGCCCCAATGGCCAGCGATCTCGAAACAACGGAGAGCAAGTGTCTTATCTTGCTCGATCCCCCAGCCATTCAGATGGCTAACACCCAGCTCGTAAATACTAAGCGCAAATTGAGCTTGGCGGGCTTTCTCTTCCTGCATATTTCGACCTCGGGGTTTCATAGCCGGGTTGTCAGGATTGGAAACATCCAAAACCGAGTCGACAGCCTTGCGGAGCCACTGAACCCCTTCTCGCTGGTTGGGGCGCATTCCCCAACCATGGCGACAGGCAAGGGCATACAAAAGCATGCCAGTGGGATTATTTTGCATAGCTGCAATCCGAAGATGGTAAGTAGACTCGTTTAGTGACCCCTTTTCATGGCACTCTATGCCTTTGGCAACATGGTCTTCAGGGGAAAGAGTAGAAGGCGTGGGCCCTCCACTACGGCTTGTGTGCGGTCGGAGTGTAGTATTAGAATCTGTAGATATCGTCTTAGTGTCTTCTATATCCTCGGATTTGGGTGCAGCGGAAAGCCTATTTTCAGTCATAGATCCGCCCAGGGACAACTTTTCTCGGGTGTCTTGGTCAAAAGAGTGTCGTTTTGGCGGTGGTGGAGTCAGGTCAGGCCGTTTGACGAGCTTGGTGGGGGCTTTCCGTGGAGGAGTGAACTCCTGTTTATGTGGTGGTTCTTGTTTGGGAGGCACTGGCGCTTCTTGTTTTAGTGGTGACGGCGATGCGGGAGGACGTCCATGAGGTGTCGGGGGAGGCGATGGTGTCCGCTCAAAAGTTTCTGTCCGCGTAGCGCTAGGGGGCGGAGAACTTTCGAAAAGAGGCTCGTTCCATTCAAAATGTGGCGTTTGGAGACCAGAGAACACGAGGGAGTTACGTGACGGTGTTCTACCCCGCGGAAGGGCATATTTCGCATAGATGTACGAAGTGCCAGTCGTCCGAGGACCGTCTTCAGGAGGGGGTGCAGCGGAAGTTGGTATAGTTATCGGAGTAGGACGGTTTTCCCTACTCATTGTCCGTCGATGAAGTTCCTCTTGTTGGTCCGGCGTGGTAACTATTGGAGAGGGCATGGATATACTCGTGTTAGATCGACTTAATGGACGTGAAAAATTAAAAGATGGACGTGGTAGTGTGTTAGGCATGTTTGAAGCTTCCGAGCCCGGGGAAGGAGATCGAGGATGGGGCCGGGTGAAATGCGATATGGGCGAGTGAGGCATTGACATCCCGCTGCTCGACGATAGCTTTCTCGGTTTGGAGAAAGTTGACCCTGCGGTTGAGCTGGTATAATAATCGTCGTCGGAGCTCTCCTGTGCCAGCCCAGGACTTCCAGTTGCTCGTAAGGCGGAGGAGTTAGGCGGCGCAAGCGTATTCAGGGCGTTCAGTTTCGACGAAGCATTGGACGATTCTTGGGGTAGCGCTGGGACATCATCGTTAATGTGCGAGGCCTTTTTTTGACTAGGCTTTCCATCATCTTCATCTGAGTGCAACGGCGATGTTCTCTCTGGAGATTGTTCCCTGGGCGCTTTAAAAGTATTGGTTGGGATGGGGGGAACATCGGGCGTATTTTCCCAGGCCTTCTGATCATTATCACTCTCCTGGTCGAAAGGCACGGTGCCAGGGAATCCACTAAGTCGCGGGTGTTGCGATTTCGGTCTGAACGTAGGCTCTTCCACTTCCGTATTGCGACCATGATTCCCTCTCCCTCCTGGGCTGAGTGGTGGTGCCCTGTTTGAGTCGGCGGAGGAAGGCGAACGAAAGTAGCCCGGACGTGGTTGGGATAGAGAGCGGGCGACGCTCGCGGGCGGGAGCCTACTCATGCGTCTATCCCCCTTTTTTGAATCATCGAGCTGCTTGGCCAGCAGACGGCCTTGCAATGCGAACGCATCGAGGGGCGAAAGGGCGGGCGGGACTTCTCCAGCGAAATGAGCGATGCGGGGGGACGGGGTTAGGTTGCGCGACGGAGGCGTCTCCAGATAAGCTTGGCTGTGGAAATCGGGCTGGCCATCGCTAGCCATGGCGGCGAGACGTAAAGAAGGACAGAGGATCGAATTGCAATCGGTAGAAACGGGAGGGTTCTTCGTGTGGGAAACGGGGGAAGATATAAGACAACGGGCGTCGTTTCAAGGGGAAGCGCCAAAAACGTCTGTCTCAGGCGAGCAGTCGAGACCAACCATCACGCGCATTGGATCATTGGCGAGAACCGCGTCGTCGGGGCATGCAGACAAAGCCAATGGCTCGTGGCGAGACCCGGAACTATGTACAGAGGAGCAGTGGTGGCTGGAATGGGCTGGCGGGCTGGTTGGGACAGCCAAGGGGGATGCGAAGCAATGACAGAGGGAGCACGGCAGCTAACGAATGTCGGGGCGGGCGACACAGACACAAAGGAACCTGCAGTGGCCGGCAAATGCTGCGACGGGGATGCAGAGACGAGAGACGGGGAGACGGGGAGATGGCTGTTGGTGATGGGATGTTGGCGTTGGAGTTGGAGTTGGTTAAAGAATCGTCAAGTCTGGCAGATTGGTGATCGACGCCGGGGCCGCTCGGCATTCAGGGGGCCAGGAAGAAGAAAAGAAGAAATAATTGTTTAGCAACTGTCTTTGTTTGCAACTATGACTGCTCTGATGTATAATTATTTATTTGTTCAGTCCAATCCTCTGGTACGGAATATTACTCGCAGCCCGCCTGGAAAAAGCTGGTTCAACGGGCCAGGGACCAGGAAGTTAATAAATAACAAGACAGGCTAATAAAATTATAAAATTATCAAAACAGGGGTTCACCAGTCTGGTCTGTGATCTTCAGTTCTGTAACTGGCTATTTCTCCTTTGACATCAGGTCTTGAATGTTCAAACGCCCCCAACTTCGCCTATGGAAGAGTGCTGGATATTCTTCTCGGAATTCCAAACTTCATCAACAAGTTCAAAACACCTGGTGGAGTCCTTTTCTATTTTTGCAGGCTTGATTCTCCAGACTTTTCACTTTTTGGCCCATTTTATCCCCGGTCCTCGCAGTCTGGTTGGTTAACAAGCCAGTATTCCGCTCCGAGTTAGATTCTAAACGGCCGTGGATGGGGATCAAGACGAATTCATACAGCATGCCTTTGGTTACCCTGGGAGTTCTATTCGGACAGTTTCACGCGGAGCAGAAAATACAATTCCTCTCCTCTCCCAGACCTGCGCTGTCTAAGAGCAAGGCCGGGAATATTTCAAATCCACAAACACACCCAAAATATGATCAACTACCGGACCCAAGTTCCAAATGCCGGTGCAACCTGGGCCCTGGAAGGGTTGTCTGCGAGTCTGCGACTTGTCTGTCTGTCATGGATGGATTTCTGCACTGGACAGGACTCAATGCAGCTGCATAACTACTGCATTGTCCCTTGCATCTGAAGAGGATGGCACGCATATATGAGATGCCATTTACAGCGAAATCGCTTGCGGAGAAAAGAAAGAAAGAAAGAAAGAAATGAATGAATGACTAACTGGTAGATGGGAGCGCCTAAAATATCAAACAAATCTTCAATCTTTCCTGAACCCCTTCGCTTCCAAGTTCACCCCTGGACATCCCCCCCCTGAACCTTCTCCGCCTGCAAAATATTCCTATCACCAGCAACCCAAGTCATAATGGCCTTCAGCTTTGCGATCCGCCACGGATTGCCAGTCTGTGGATCCTCTGAAACCCGTTTGAATTCGATCTCATATCGGCCCTAAAAAAATTATTACAGGGGATGGTGTCAGCCCTGCCGATTTGCACAGTAGGAAGCGATGCTTGATGATCGACACATCTTCTCAGGAGAGATATGCTCATCTTCTGATATATGTGTATGTATCAAAGGATTCAACATACCCCATTATACTCAGACCTATCCCCCTTGACCAACGCCGCGTTGGCCGCCGCAATGACGAAAGCTGTCTGGGGCACCGCCGTCTCGGGACCTGGCTGGGGTAGATCGATGAGGATCGCGCTGTGTTCATGTTCAACCTGATCAGCAATGGACTATTTTTTATCTCTTCCTTTTTGTACATACATACTAGTACGGAGTATGCAACACTCACCTGGGAACATGCTGCGACGCATCCATCGATCCCAACAGCGCCCGCCACTGTCCCGTAATCTCCTCCGCCGTGAGTTTCTGCGGCTCCCCGCCAAAGAAGCTCGTGTAGTCGATGACCAGCTCGTCGGGGCTCAGGACTTCTTTGATCATTTTGTCCCATTCTTTGGTATCGACGTATAGGGACTTGTTGTATTTGGTTTTAGTTTGCTGGGATAGAGACGGGATGAATTTGCTACATACCATCTTGACGAGCACATCGTGGATGTTAGCACGGTCTAGGAGGAAGTCGGTGGCTTGATAAGAATGCGCCATTGTTTGTAGATATCTATCCTATCAAAGGTTGACGGAATTGCATATGAGAGATTGAAGGTGAGCAGAAACACCTCTTAAATAGTTAGAATATCCTACCCTGAAAACTATATATATATCTACCCATCCCCGAAATAAAGCCCCCTGCAACAGTTTTCTCCTCATCGTGTAGCCAAGCTTTTCCCGGGGATAAACCAACCAAACTCCAAACTCAATTCCGTCAACCCCCCTATCACCACAACCTCCGCCCTGTCCGGCATTCTATTCCCCCGACCCCGCGCTCAGCTTTCTAGAAAAATGATCGACCCTCTACTTCCCGCGCTCTATTTCCCTCAGCTGGCCAACTAATGAAGTTAGAAAAAAGGTCCTGCGGGGCTTCATCATTACCGGCGTTTAGCGCGGAGTTTAGCTTGTTAGAGCTGGGTATAGTTACGCGTATTTCCGTGACGAGCTGAGCAAAGGGGCTTCACAGCTGTGGAGATTGATGATTGATTAATTGGATTCTCTCAACCAAAAATGGGGGGGGGGGTTCTTTTTATGTTTTGTGCTTGATTACAGCCATAGCATAAAGAGAGGGAGGGGGGAGGGAGAAGGGTCGTCCATATTAGTATATATAAGTGATATTAATCACCCTCTCGAACCACCACTTCCTCGTGCTATAAACTTATCACTAGCACGATCACTCTCTATTTACATGCATTGAAACTCCCGGGATCAAAATCTCCATCTTCTGACATCTACCGATTCCAACTACTAATTACATACTACATACATACTACCACCCATCCACCCCAACTCCCATCACACACAATCCAGCGCAAATAAGAAGAAGAAGAAGAAAAAGAAGAAAAAGAAGAAAAAGAAGAAAAAGAAGAAAAAGAAAATCATGACCATCCTCCTCCTAGGCGGCCGCGGCAAGACCTCCACCCGCCTCGCCGCCCTCCTCTCCTCAGCAAACATCCCTTTCCTCCTCGCCTCGCGCACAACCTCCCCCACCATCCCCCACCCACAGGCCAAATTCGACTGGCTCGATGAATCAACCTGGGACTCACCGTTTGCCGTCGCCACTGCCCAGCGAGAAGAGGACTCATCAGGGCCAGCTTTTTCAGCTGTGTATCTCGTCGCGCCGCCGGTGGTGGAGATGGCGCCGTTGATGAATCGGTTCGTGGACTTTGCGAGGGGGAGGGGGGTGAGGAGGTTTGTGTTGCTTAGTGCGAGTCTGTTGGAAAAGGGGGGGCCGGCGATGGGGGGGGTGCATGGGTATTTGGCGGAGTTGGGGGAGGGGGTTGAGTGGGCGGTTTTGAGGCCGAGTTGGTTTATGGGTAAGTGTTATATCTAGTTATTATATTATGTGCTAGTTACTTCTGGCTCCCTTGGGGTCTTTCGTGCTTTTTTTTTTTTTATGGAAAAGCCCTGCTAAGATGAATTTATATTCTATAGAAAACATGTCCGAAGCCCAACACCTCCCCAGCATCAAAAACGAAAACAAGATCCGCACCGCGGCAAACGAAGGCAAGATCCCATTTATATCCGCCGACGACATTGCGCGCGTTGCATTCCGCGCACTGACAGATGAGGTCCCGCATAATACCGACCACCTCATCCGGGGCCCGGAGCTGCTAAGCTACGACCAGGTCGCGGAGATCCTCTCTTCGGTGCTTGGCAGGGAAATCAGCCATGAGAAGCTTTCTGGAGAGGAGTTTGGAGCGTTTATGACGGAGAAGGCGGGGGTTACGCGAGACTATGCGGACATGTTGGTGGGGATGGATGTGGCTATTTCGAAGGGGTCCGAGGAGAGGATGAATGATGTTGTTGAGAGGGTGACGGGGGAGAAGCCGAAGACTTTTAGAGAGTTTGCGGAGGGGGTAAAGGGGGTCTGGGAGTGAGTGGAAGGGAATAAGGGGTTGTTGTCCATGGCCCTACCTTGTTGTACTGTGTATGCGATTCCGAATCTGAAGAAGAGTTGCCCCGAGTACCCGACTTGTTTCAAATTTGGACGGTGGTCCTTGTCCTCATCCCTCATCCTTATCGAACCCGTAACTGGTTGGTTACTTGGAATTGCTGGAGATAAAGCTGACATCCGTGGTGCTCAGCCCCTGGAATTAAACAACACTTGACTTCCTGTGTGGGTAGAACCCTCTAGCCTCTGAAGGGTCACCCCTTTTTGCTCCAGTGAGTATTTTTGATGGGAATCCAATAGCTGCAGGGTCCTTTGTGCAGCAGGATATCGATTATTTCATTTGTTCGGGAATGCCCCTTTCCAAACAGTTCCATGATCCATGTCTCCGACGCTTATTTAACTGACGCCGGCTCCATCGACGTTTCCGATCCATGTTCTTAGCACTCTTAGCAGCCAGTTTCTCCCGTCTCTGGTCGGTGTGGTGTGGTGAGTCGTGACACTCTTTTTGCTGTGCAATTGGATGTGTTCAAAAGCACCCGAGGCAGCGAATGAACAATTGCCATGCTGGCGTTTATTTAAGTTCGCACGCTGGACGAGGCTTAAACATGCCAAGTTAACTAGAACAGCCGATGGATCTGATATTCGTGATTGTCGATGGGGCCCGGGGCTGAGTAGAATATATTTAAGATCTGGAGATCGCGCCTCTTATCTCCTCGTCTGTAAATCAGGCAATTTTAGCGCCGTTTTTCTGCCATTTGTTTTGACCAATGCTTGAGCTGGAGTGGAAGTATCAGGCCAATAGAAAGTTGTTAAAAAGGCGGCCAAAAACGGACGCTAAAATTGCCTGATTTACAGACGAGGAGATAATGCTTCTTTTTCTTTTTTTCTTTTTTTCCCTTTCGTCTTTTTTTATCTCATCCGTTTCCGGACTATATTTTCGGTGTTCTAGTCTGCGGAAGGTTTAGGAGACACCATGGTTCGAAGGCGAGATTGAGTTCGAGTTGTTTACGGAGTGTTCCACAGATCGAAGCTGTCTACTTATACTTTCTGTCTCTGCTTTGTGACGATGTCCCCGGCCTGAGGAGAGAGTTATCTCGAAGTTAATTCCATTCCCGTTGACCTCCTAACTTCCGTCGGCATCCTCTCATCTTCACGCCCGCGCTCAACCGCCCTATATAACTCCCCCGCCATAATTTGTATATATCTAGCAATCTACCATAGCCCGCCAGATCCTCATAACTCACACAACTATATAGACGAATAATACCACCACCATGCGCCCGCTCCGCCCATTCAACGCCATCATGGGCGCAGACCCCGCCGACGACCCCCTCCACCACTTCGAAACCTCCTGGCTCTTCCCGCCCTTCATCCTCGGCGCCCTCCGCGGCCTCATCTCGCTCTACTGCTTCGTCACCATAATCTTCATCTTCGCTTGGCAGGGCGCGCATGATGACAACATCTCCAACCGGCGCTCGTTCAGCTACTTCACCCACCTGACCTACTGGGGCGTCGCGTTCTACTTCCTCTTCGCGGCGATTCATACGCTGCTGTATGCGTCTAGGGGACGCTCGGTGCTGTTCGACAAGTGGCCGCGAGTGCTGCGTGCGCTGCACAGCCTGTTCTACACCACGATCACGACGTTCCCGTTCCTGGTGTTGGCGGTGTACTGGGCGATGTTGTATGAGGGGCCTTGGTTCCCCGCTACGTTCCAGGCGTGGACAAATGTTCGTATAACATATCCCACATCTTCATATCATACCATTGCCCCTTATCTAGTTGGGCCCGAATATCCCCCGTACAATAGTTACCGTATCAACTTACCTTCCCAAATACCCCACCAAATCTAACCAAACCAAAACCCCAGATCTCCCAACACGCCATGCCCCCCTTCTTCTCCCTCTTCGAAATCCTCTTCTCAACAATCCCCCCCTCCCCACCCCTGCACATCCCCTTCCTAATCCTCATCCTGGCCTTCTACCTCGCCCTCGCCTACATCACCTACGCCTCGCAGGGGTTCTACACCTACTCGTTCCTCGACCCGGGCCCCGGACACACCCACAGCGCGCGCGTGGCGGGATACTCGTTCGGCATCCTCGCGGCGGCCATTGTGATTTTTGGGATTGTGTGGGTGATTACGTGGGCGAGGCAGCGGGTGGTTGGTGGGAGGAAGAAGACGAAGTGGGCGACGAAGGGGGTGGCGGGCGCGGGGCGGAGTGGGAATGGGAATGGGAATGGGTGGGATGCTGAGGCGGTGGATTTGGCGGAGAGGAAGTGAGTTGGTGTTGCGCTTCAGTTACGGCTGGTTGACTAACTATGCATGACGTAAGTAGTTTTGTTATTTTTTTGCTTTTTCTCTGCAGGACGATTTGAGGAGTGGTCAATCTTCATCTGTATATCTATTCATGGGCTATCTCTGTATCTATCTACCACGTGGTCATGGCTGCATGCATCCAGCATATTTTTGTGCGTTTTGGGAGGGTATATATTTTGGGAGGTATTTATTTAATGGGCGGGTTTGCTTCTTACACCAATTCTTTTTGTCGCATTAGTATTCTTCAATGTATCCATGGATGTATGTACACATATTTCACGATTGGTTCCAAAGAGCTCTAGTTATTCATCTATTTCTATAACCAATCTAAAAGGAAACATCAATTGAACGCCTTCTAAACAACCACCCAACCAAATAATAAATAATGCAATAGGTATCCTCATACCAACGCCATGATAATGCAAAAATCGAAAAAAAAAAAAAAAAAATTTATACCATTCACAACTCCCCCAGCTCAACATCAAGCTGTTTCGGAGGCGGGGGCCGCTCCCAATTCCATGCCGGATGCACCATCGGATCCTGACACTCCCCACCACAACTCGTGCATTTCCACCACATCAGACCCCTCGATACCCCCCCCGAACACACGCAACAAGTGTAACCCGCCGACTCCTTCATTTGGTTCATCTCCGCCAGCTCACGCTGACGTAGCAACTCCAAGCATTTGTTCTTGGGAAGCATATCGCAACGACGGCAGAGGGAGCGGATAAAGTTCTCATCAGTCCCATTCTGGGGACGGTCGCAGTAACCTCCCTGCTGCTTTCTATAGTCGCGTTGGCAGAAATTGTAGAACTTGGTGGTTCCAAATCTTAGTTTGTGCGTGGCGATTGTTTTGTAGAAGCAGGAGGTGCAGAGCGGTTTGCAGGTTTCGTGGGATTTTTGGGATCTTTGGAGCTGGCGAGTGGAGAATTGGCGCTTGTTGTGGCAAGCCTGTTTTTGGGGTGGGATGCCGTCAGTGTATTATTTCCTTTTTATTGTTTTGATACGGAGAGAAATAGGTCTTTCATAAAATAGAGTTAGGATGAATTGAAATGGGGGGTTCATACGGAGCATAGCGGCATCGTGCACACCCAGCATTGCGATCTCGTCGCGGGGTTACAGGCGTATCTCCTCAGTATACTCGCTCCACTGCGCCCATGGCCATTGGGGAATACGGTTGCCCGTAGCCTTTTTGATGTGAGACTCAGGTTCACCAGGTCCTGATAGTGTAGATGCTCGCTCACAAGCGTAAGTATGTCGATATGTAAGAAATCTGCCAGTGCAGAGCACCCGCTAACTGGGATGGTTTTGTTCCATTCCTCCCCTTCGTTTTCAGCACGAGGCCGATGACGCCGGCTGAGAAAATGCCATACGCGGAGTAGCTTGAGCCGTCGCCAGATCGGAATATATATTGTCTGGCATGCTTTGGAGACGGAGCGGAAAACGAAGCGCACTGGGGGCTTTGTGCATTTGGGCAGCAAAACGAAGAGCAAGCAGAGAAAGTAGACAGCAATTCTGGGAGGCAGCAGGAATGATGCCACCAAAATCTCAAAACTGGTAACCAACCACGATGCATCCGGTACACCTCCGGCGGACCGCATAGATAATAGCAGGCTCAGAAAAGTGTTACAGAATGAAACTATGCAGTATAGGACCCTGAATACCAGGTAGTTAGTAATTATGCTGCCTCCGGAAAGGTGATTTAAATACGAAAATATCAGATGAGGAGTCGGCGGCAAAGGTGTAAATGTGACTTACAGGGACGCAAGTCCCAATCTCCATTGAAATACAAATTCTTTGCACACTTCTTCGGCGGAGATGCGCGTTGCATTGAAACCGGCAACCGCATGGAAGAAGCTCTCGGTGGCATTGCCGTGAACCTGCCAGGTATCCGCATGTTGGCAAGCCGAGGATGAAGGCGGAGTAAATTGCCCCTGAAGAACCGTGGCGATGCCCAAGTAGACTGTGAGCACGACGTCAAATATTCCAATCAACCATACAAGAATGCTAGGCGCAACGGCCGTTGGGAGCCAGAGGACGATGTTCCAGATTAATCCTATCACGCTCTATAAAAGGAATCACCATAGCATCGGAATGTCAGTATGCTGTTATCAAATAACGTGGCTAGAAATGACAATGACTTGCCCATTTGTAAGCAAGGCCAGTTGCATAGAGAGTGTGAGGGTTAAACGGCGGCTGTTGGAGCGTATCATGGCCTTGGACTCGCAGCCAGTTTATCTCCGCGCTTTCCAGGTACATAGCCAGGACGAAGATACCAGCAAATCGGAGGACCAACGAGGGCACACCGGTGCCCAAGGTCGAGGGGCCCGGCATGTTGAAGATATGATCGGCTGGCTTGATGGTAGTGAGTAGAGAGGTCGAGTTTCTTTGAAACTATATACCAGGTCGGTCAGGATGAAATTACAGGCCTCTTTTGCAAAGAAAAGATCAAAATTCAGCAGAAAGATAAGCAGGAAATGAACTCCGGACAAATGGAATATAAAGAGAAAGCATCAGTAAATCTTTTTATGCACTGAAGATGATGATATTCTCTAACCACCACGTCGAGATGACGTTCTCTATGGCAGAGGGAACTATACCGGAATCTCGCGGCATTAGTAAAGTTCTGAGTTCCAATAAAGGAAGTGTATAAGCGCTTCCAAAGTTACATCTGGGAATGTTCGGCAACCGATCCATACCTAGGTATTCGTTCATCCATGGAACCAAGGCAGAAATGGTATTGGCCTCTTTAATAACTAACCAACAATGGCATGTATAAATGTGAGCAATAACAAGCTGCCCGTAGAGAAAGGGAAGAAATGGGATACTATAAAATCGTAACATACATGTTTTTATGGGACAGAAGCCGGATGCGGGCCAGTAAACGAATATATCCAGAAAAATCGGGTCAAATTTCATATGAGATAGCCTGCACGCTGGTTCGCTGTGTTTTGTTGTGCCAAAGAAACGCCTGCCATGATCCCTAAGCCTCGAAGTGACCGATCCAGAAAGGAGAGTATGTACATATTAGATACGTGTAGACATTATAATGATAGATTTGGAGAAGGGAAGCATTTTTCGAGCTGACTAGAGAAGGGGATAGCAACACTCTATGAGAGCTTCTCCCATCCCGTTTCGCTGCTGGTGGCACTACTATCGCCATCCCAAGTCGCATCTCGGGGTGCAACGTTGTATCCGGATCGCAGGCCGAGCATCCACCCAACTAGTCCAGTAGGGACTATATTTCCAACGATGGAATAAGCTCTGGACCCCTTACCAACATATATCGTTGATGGCTTCCGCTTGCGCTTCCCCATCCATGACTTGGGAGATGGAGCAAGGGCATCAAATACGGCGAAATGTAGATCCCTGGCTGGACCACCGTAAGCTCCGCCTGCTGATTTTCCACTTCGGGAATCGATACTGGACAGATAGGTGGCGCCATATATAGCCCGTTGCTGTGGCTGCCAAGTGAGAATCTCCGTTCCGGTATTCTGGTTCTGGCCATTCCGGAACTGACGGCCAAGATCAATATTTCCGAGCTTTAGCTCAATGACTTCAACAGAATTACCAGCACCACCGTGGGCGCGTTGCAATAGGCGGAGCTCTTGTCGCAAGCTGTTTGTAAACCCAGATAAAGCTCGTGTTGTTGTGACCTCTGGGCTTGCAAATGGGGCGGAGAGCGCGGACTGGATTGAAGGCGAAAGTAGGAGGATTGAGCTGCTGTTGTTTTTCAAGGTAAGGAGTGGCAGGAGAAGCTGGGTTGTCAGTATAGGGGATAGCAGGCGGGTATTCATAGTATCAGCCCAGCTAGAGGCAGGGATAGTCGCCAGAGGGCCTGTCGGGTATTTGGGTGATGGTATGAGGATTAAGCCGCTGAGTTGGCAAACGTGAGGAGGGATTCCAGGCATAGGAGCCTGAGGTTGTGTGATTAAGGAGTGAATTATATGGAGGGAAGGATGGATGTCGGAGGGAGTTGAAGGTGTCTGAATTCAGTCAGTTCATGTTGACAAATACTGTTATAAAGTGATTTCCATACAGTTGTGAGGTCCAGCCATAGCGGGCGAATATCCTCTCGACCCTCTGACCGCACAAGATTCTCCTCTTC
The DNA here is from genome assembly GCA_032988185.1 of Onygenales sp. PD_12. Classification (NCBI taxonomy): domain Eukaryota; kingdom Fungi; phylum Ascomycota; class Eurotiomycetes; order Onygenales; species Onygenales sp. PD_12. Next base: position 18,411 of record JANTQG010000261.1, read on the forward strand.
AGAGGAAGAAACTGTAACGAAAACTATATAGCCACGGCGCTCGAGATCACAAGCGACAGATCTGGTCATTGCCTCATGGGGAGAGCCCGCAATAACTATAAATCTTTAGTACGAGAGCGGAGACATATTCATGTCAAATGGAAAAAAGTACATACCGACAATCTCCTTTCGAGCGCCATTACCAGCCCTTCGTGCTTTTCGTTTCTTAGTGTTAAGTTTTTTGCTGCCGTAAATCAAGAGAGCTCCTGTTCCAGCGAACGCGACTATCGCCGCCGCCCAAGCCCGATTTCTCGATATCCAACTCTGTACTCGATCGAGAGCAGAATGCGGCGGTAGCGAGGACGCTGGATGGCATGTCTTCCCAACCGGTCGAACGGCCGCCGGAAGCCATGACTGGCGTGATAGCGTATCGCGCACGGCTAATGCAATATGGTCCACATGTCCGTTGACCGAATCCGCGACTTGGGAGGAATATCTCTTCACATCGTTCGGAATCGACGCAAGCTGCGGGCGCTTGTGTCAGTCCTGACCCATCAGTAGAATGGTTCTGGCAACTCACATAGTCAAAGAAAAACTCGTCGTCGCTAGTCATAGTGGCTTATAGCTTGGAGTCGATGATAGCTTGAACAATGTAATTTAAAAGGCTCCAACTTCGACGCACGCTCGTGAAATCTAGGATGCATGATGTAAGAATTCGCCCGTTTCTGCCCTGTCCGGCCGCCCTCGGAGCGGGGTAAAAGTATGTTCCGGGCCGGACCTGGCCAGGCCACGTGATATGGGATATTTCCAAGTCCGCGAAACTCCAGTCTGAACTTCACGGAGACAACCAACAAGGGAGAGCTAACTCCGTCAAGATTACTGCTGGTGTCCAGCTCCAGCAGGGAGGGATACACTCTTTTCGATTGGAATCATCTAGGGAGGCGGTGTTGCACTATGGAAACTCGCATCCGTCGATTATAAATCTTGTCGCCCAATGGACAACCAACCCCTTGGTGACGTGTAGCAATTCCAGCCTGGCATAAAGCGTTATCACACGCCATTCTCTGGAGTTTGCCGTTCACTGTCCGGGTGTTATATCTGGTTCCTCTCTTTCGCTCTTCTTGATCCCCTCCCACCTTTTTCCTCTTTCAAAAAGCTCTTCTTGATCTACCCCTGGGAGCCGGCAAAATGAGAGAACTCGATCCTTTGATCCCCCAATTTCAGCATGATAAACGCCTACCGCGAGAGGCAGAGGCCTTGACAACGCTACGGAAAATTGCATCTTTGGTTAAGCCAATAATGCGCCAACACGGGTGGAAAGTTGGAACTCTTGCTGAGTTCTATCCCGCGCAGCACAATCTTCTTGGCTTAAATGTTAATTATGGGCAGAAGATATGCATTCGTTTAAGATATGCATCTGATCGGAATCAGTTCCTCCCATTTGATCAGGTTCTTGATACTATGCTACACGAGTAAGTTGCCCACTCGCGGCGATGGCGTATATGAGGGTCTAACGTCCCTAGGCTAAGTCACAACGTTTATGGTCCGCACGATCATAAATTCCATGCTCTGTGGAACCGACTTCGTGAAGAGCACATGCAACTCACGCTTAAAGGCTACACCGGTGAAGGCTTCTTATCGCATGGTAAACGACTTGGAGGCCGCAGGATACCACCCCATGAAGCTCACCGTCTTGCTCGTGTCGCCGCCGACAAGCGACAGACTCTTAATGCTGCATCCGGGAGAAAGTTGGGTGGGGCCCCTGTCAGGCGTGGCGCAGGCATACGAATGTTGATTGCAGACGCAGCCCAGAGACGAACTGCTGTAATTGAGGGATGCGCCAGCGGAACGGGCGAAGGACAAAAACTGGCAGACGAAGCATCTAAGAATGGCTTCAAGACGAAGGCTGAGGAAGAAGATGCTAATGAGCAGGCTATTATGCAAGCGTTCATCGACTTGATTCAGCAGGAAGAGGAAGAAGAACAGCACAGAAACTCTCATACTCCTCCTAGTGCCTCTCATCCTGCGGATCCCCGCCAATCCCCTTCACGCCCACGGATCCCTAATGATACCAACCCAACACGCTCGCAACAAAAGCCATCTAATCCTCCTGTTATCGACCTATGCGACGATGATAACATCGACTCGGATAGCTGGACTTGCCCTGTATGCACACTTAAAAATCCGTCCGCGTTCCTCTGCTGTGACGCATGCAGCTCAGAACGACCCCATGTATCCCAACCACCTAAGCACCCGACGTCCCCTGAACGGCCCGCGAAAGGACCCCGCACTCAACCACAATCTACGCCTACGTCGACATGGTTGGCTCAGAGACCGCGAAACACGGCCGTCAACGCACTTAAGTCCTTCGAGAAAAAGATCTCTGAGAAGCCTCTTGGTTGGGTCTGTCATTCTTGCGGAACATTTATGGAAACGCAATGGTGGACATGCGCCGGGTGCGGGACGATGAAACAATCATCGTGACGCTTGGAAATGTCTGGTAACGCTTTTGATGAGTCATGGCTTTCTTTTCATTTTTATATCTTAATGGCGTCCGATTTGGATATTGTGCAGCACGGTGTTAAGGATAGTGTCTGGTTATGGTTGAGTCGGCTTTATAATTTACTTTGTCTTGTATATACCCCTTTAGTAGGAGTCTATGGAAATAATATATGATTAAACTACCAATTTAAAGTCTTTTCTCTATCTTCCCATCAAATCCGGAATTTCGCAGCTTTGTAAATTTCATTCAGGCACGTTGTCACCCGAGTCCCAAGCGCTAAAACCACGTGACCTAGAACTTCGCGCTAAAATTTTCCGACAGAGAAAGTTTCTCCAAATCTCTCCAACTTCCTCACACAAATGAATTCGACAAATTTTTCTTCCAAACACCCAAAATAGCTCTACTAAGCCAGGGGAATCCTGTCCTAGCTGTTACTAATATGTGAGTAAAGAATATCTTCTGTCCCCCTTCCCTCTGCACATTTACCACGGACTTCCCCATTCCTCAACTGTGCAAACCTACACATACACACCCACACCACCTTTACATGATGAGATACAATCAAGAACCGATTACTTTTAGGAAGAGCCGGAAGAGGTATGACATACCGTCATATCAAACTCCATGGGGGCGGTAAAGGCAATCAAAAAGCTCCTAGCAAAGGAAAAGGGCGACTTTTTTCGCTCTCGTCTTGTTTCTTGGTTTGCATCGTCAAATGTTCATCAAGGACAAGGCGGAGATTTAAATTGCGTTATTTTTCCCCTGCTATATGGGCTTGCTTTGAAACTCCTGTGGGGGACGGATTTTGTCGTCGGTGCTTAGAAAGGTTCTACTGAGAAAGAGAAAAGGAAAATGAAAACATGTGTTTTGCAGTTGCCGTCTCTACCAAAGCACGTCTGTCTTCTGGATGCTTTTTCCCGCTTCCGAGTGGGCGATTTGGAGGAGATGGTGCTGTGGCATATTGTTTTTGTTTTCCTTGATTTGCAAACCGTTCACGCTTTACGATGGATGAATTTTGTGGCTAATATATGTGCTTTGCGCAAATGTGTATTAGGTTATAGGTCCCCAATATATTTCCACACAGGGTGCAGATCGAATATTCCGGACTGGATATCGGGCTTGAGAATGTTTTCATAGCGGTACCGTGATTCTTCGAATGGTCCGCTGAGACGGAATGTCGTCGCGCCACAGTGCTAGAGAAGGTCGATGTTGGATTGTATTTCCTCGGTGTATCGTGCCTTTGCTCCGTGGGAGCCTGTACTGCAGGCGAGGGGATATATCAAGCAAACCTATGGCCATACTGGAATATACATAATCAGATTAATATTTCTATCTATGCCAAAATCCTTGGTTCAATTCAAATCTATTCCATTTAACCACGCCTTTTTATTTTTCCAACTCCAATAAATGTGCACGCTGGGGAAAACATGATGGCTCGAAAAAAAAAATGGAAAGAGTCTGATATATACCGTAAATCTGTCCCTCAAGAAAGAAAACTTCCTCATGCAACATTAACAAACACCCGCTTTTTACTTCCTCCCTTCTCCTTCTCCTTCTCCTTCTCCCACACCTCCTCATCCACATAATCCGACCTCCCACGCTCGCGTACCTGATTGCCAATAAACTTGAGTGCAGCAATGTTAAATCCCATCTCATCCTTCTGTTTCGCGAGAATATGACGCAGATTCCCGCGGATACCATCAAGCATGGGCCTCATCATTTTGCTCGCGACAATTTGACGATGGTGTGTCTTGAGCATGAAAAACAAGACGCGGCAGGTTAGAGGGATTTCCCAGCCGTTCTTGGCCCAGATGTTTAGGAACGTGAATAGGGCGGGGAGTTTTGAGAAGGGAAGGACGAGAAGGGCGTCTTGGAGGGCGGCGGCGGGGATCTTCTGGATGACTTTGAGGACGTGGCGTTCGGCGGAGATGTTGCCGTGGGCTAGATAGACCGGGTTGCGTGATGGCGGCGCGGCTTTGGGTTGGGTTACTTTGAGCTCGTTCCACTCGCGGATGAGTGCGAGGTCTTCGATGCCTAGGTCAAGGGCTTCCGCGATCTTCTCACCAGCCATCAGTGTTGTGACTGTCTGCTTGCCAGCGGCAACAGCCTCGGCCTTCTCGCCATCGCCTTCCTCATCATCCTTTTCGAGGGAGGTAGCGAGAGTACTGTCATAGAGGTCTTCTAACTCCTTCTCCCGCTCTTCTTCGAGGAAGATTTGCTCGTCCGTTTGCTCCCATACTCGTATACTCTTGTCGTGGCTTGCGCTCACAATAAACTCTCCTGAATGACTCACGGCGAGAGACCATACTTCTCCATGGTGGCCATCAAGCTTTTGAATCTGCTCAAACTTGTCGCCGTCCCAGTACTTTATTACCCGATCCTTGCTGGCACTGAAGAAGTTATGACCATTGCCCTCATTGTTGTTTGGAATGAAAGCGACAGCCATAATACTGTCCTGGTGCGCGAAGAATGCCTTGTGGCAATCACCAAAGTCTAGACCCCAAAGGCGCACGTTTTTATCCGCAGAACACGTCACGATCAACTTGCTATCGTATGATATATCCATGTTCAGAACGGGAAGTTTGTGGCCGTACAGTATCAGGAAAAGCTTCAATGTGTCAACAAAGAAGACCTTGACGGTATTATCCAGAAGCGCAACCGCAATAAGTCGAGAGTCAGGAGAGAAACGAATGCTGAGGATATCATCTGTCACCTTGAGCGTCCTTGTGTGAACGAGCTTTAGTCGAGGCGTTGTCCTTTTGGTGCCCAGGATCTCCTCTTGAACAACCTGGAAGTTCCAGAATTTGGCGGTCTTGTCTGCACTTCCAGTAACCATAGACTTCCCATCCGGATGGACATGCAGCGCCCATATGGGGCCCTCGTGTGCTTTTATGGTGTCTAATAACGTGGAAGAGGCAATATCGAACACTTCAAGTTCTCCGTTCTTATTTCCCACAACGACGATCTTGTCACCAGGTAAAAAGGCAGAACATAATGAGTAACCACATTCCAGAGTTCGTAGACAGGTTTGAGTCCGGACGTTCCAGATTTTCAAACTGCCATTCGAAGCGGACGACAACATTCTATCATCGGAGCTAAGAGCCAAGGATCGAATATCAGTACGGTGGCCGGGCATGTCGACAGATAATGTGCGGCTGTAGTCAATCTCATCATCATCTTTGGATTTCCGTTTTTCGGCAGAAGTGACGCTGTACACTTCCAATTGATTGTTGGTCGTTGCTGCAAGCAATCTGAGGCCCTTACCTCCCATCCAATCCACGGAGCGTATTTTCCCTCCTGTCCTGACAATGGTATGGGAGACGAAAACTTCAGATATGGGGGCGGTGGAAATAGAGTCGGCCTTATCTGCATCCGCACCATTCTCCATCTCGACTTCTCCCTGCTCTCCAGCCTTTTCTCTCTTCCGCTTTCTCTTCCGTGCCAGACTCTTTTGTACCTCCACTTCGGTTCGTATCCGGAAGATCTCGATCGATTTTTCGGCTCCGTGGACTGCAATGTAGTCGAATCGGGGATGGAAATGGACCCCAATTGTTCGGTCTTTGCCTTGACGATATAAATTGCCCCTATCCGCCAGAATTTTCCTTCCATCTGTTACTCCGTTTTCCTTGGCGACTTCGCTCATTGCGCTGGTATCAATGGACCACACCCTGAGTTCTCCGTCGTTGCCACCAGTGATGCATCCACTCTGGTCAGGCGAAAGGCCAAGTGACCAACATTCACCATTGCTTTGCGCAACATGGGTTTCAATGCAGTGCTGAGACGCGAGGTCCCAAATTTTGATCAGAGAATCTTTGCCTGTACTCAAAAGGAACCCACTCTGGTCGTTTGCGCTAGATATTTCTGCGTCCTCGGGGCCGGATGCGGTCAGGAAGTTAATGGAAGTAATTTGATCGGTGTGTCCGCGTAGCTTAACAATTCCAACTTCTGCGATCAAATCCCATACGATAATATCCGTGTCCTTGGAGCCACTAGCCAGTCGCACACCCGCGCCGTCAAAAGCCAACTGGGTAACTGCGGTTTTATGCCCATTGAACGAAATCATAACCGTCGCAAGTCTCGAATCCCATATTCTGATAGTGCCATCTTCGTATCTATCGCCAAAAATTGTGTCAGAATCCAGCTTTCATTTGAATCGAGTACGGCATGTCCTCTTACCCAACTGCAAAGATATCCTCGTCGGTTTTGCTCTGCGAAATGGCCGTAACCTGAGCGCTGCAATCGAGGTCTCTCCATTTGCTGAGCAATTCTCCTTTTTTCACATCCCAGCAGATTATCTCCTCTCCTGCTCCGACTACCGCTCGTCCTGCGCCCGTATGTCGAGATTCGGAGACGTCTTCATCGTTGGTCCAAACCACATTCGAGGACGCTGCGGTAACGAGGCCGAAAGTCTTCGAAGGCTCGAATTTTCTGGAGATTGTTAGTTCCGCGAGACATAAAAGCAGCCTAGACCCCTTGAAGAACGTTACTCACAAATATGACTTAACCATTTTGCCCGTGCCTGGCCAGACAAAAATTTGGGAGCTTTCATAGATTTTGCAGCTTGCGATATCGATATGGTTAGCGCGAAAAGAAGCCAACCACTTTGCTACGGGCACCCGCACAGACCAAAACGGCAGCTGTCTCCGGCCAAGTTCACAGCTGCGGCGATGCTGACTCCATAACTATGTCCACCACCGCCTGGAGTCGCGCTCAATACTTCACAGATTGCTCCCTCTGGCTGTTATGATCCGCCGCTTGCCATCATGCTTCTCCTAGACTACCAGAATGTCCTTATCGAATCGATCCTGACCGAGCGGTTCTCGGGGTATGTCCTCTCCTGCACCCCGCTCCCATACGTAGTCGCCTGTCCCCCATATACAACCGCTGTTCAAGGCCAACTGCTGATATATTTGTCCACAGCGCCCCCCCCGCATCCATTGACCAGGTTGTTTCCGATTTCGACGGTGTCACATTTCATCTTTCGACCCCCGAAACTAAATCCAAAATCCTCATTTCCATCTCGGTCAAGTGCTTCCGGGAGCTGGTCCAGTATGGAGCACAGGGTGTCCTAGAGAGGGAATACGGCCCATTCATCGTATCCCCCGAACCCGGATATGACTTCTCGATTCTGATCGATCTGGATAATCTTCCTGCAGAGGCAGAAGCCAGGGAGGACTTGGTCAACCGCATTGCGCTTTTGAAGCGAAATGTGATGGCTGCACCATTTGAGAAGGCGTTCGACGAATTCACACATCTACAAGAAGAAGCGTCGAGGTACACTTCGGAGTCCGCACCTCAGGGTGTAGCGGAAGGAGGAGAAGTTATGGCGATTCACTACCGGGAGCAAGAAGCAATATACATCAAAGCCAGCCACGATCGTGTCACGGTCATATTCAGCACTATTTTCCGTGACGAGACAGATAGGATATTTGGCAAAGTCTTTTTACAAGTATGTCTTGGCTATAAGATTGTGATGCCCCCAAAAAGCGCAGTTTCTCTTACGCATTATATCTAGGAATTCGTCGATGCGCGAAGACGTGCTATCCAGAATGCTCCTCAGGTCCTTTTCCGCAACGATCCGCCGCTCGAACTACAAGGTATCCCCGGGATTAAGAGCTCAGGAGATGGCGAGATTGGCTATATCACTTTTGGTAATATTAATATCCCAGCTTTTGTTACGTGATTGATTAGAAACTAACGAACTGTTTTCATTCAAGTGCTCTTCCCCCGCCATCTCACCCCCCAACGACGCGGAGAGAATATTTCACACATCCAGACTTTCCGTGATTATTTCCACTACCACATTAAAGCTTCAAAGGTATAGGCGGCTCCCTCCTTGTCTATCTTTTCAACAGCTTACCGGTTCTACAGGCATACATTCACTCCCGGATGCGGAGACGAACTGCAGATTTCCTTCAAGGTAACCATTCCTTCGCTTTCTATGTTTATGTAGGGAAGCTGCTAACATTAACTGTAGTCCTTAACCGTGCCCGACCTGAGAATGAGGAGCGCGAGAGAAAGACGGCCAGCGGCAGAACTTTCCGAGTTCAGGGATAAAGACACACAGCGCAATCAGGGTCGTGTAACTTATTCCATTCTGTTTAATTTGTGTAGAGCTTCCCAGGCGGTGTATTTCAGTCTTGATGCCATTTTTCATCCTTATCCTTGCGGCTCCAATTCCCCCCCCCCCCCCCCCCCCCCC
>JANTQG010000262.1:0-26473 GCA_032988185.1 Onygenales sp. PD_12
GAATGGCAAATAGATCTTGATGAGGGCTTTCAAATGAGGGTATTTGCATTCAGAATTTTGAAAGGGAAGGCATGTTCGTGTGTTGGATGAACCTGTAATACCTCAAGTTAAGATATCATACTAATCTATTTGTATGATTACTTAGGTAAAGATATCTATATAAGGTAACTCACTAGATTTAAAGATAGCACTCTGAATATACTTATCTATACTGTAGAAGGAAGTCTTTATAGTCTAAATCTAATTATAAAGATTTAATATAACTTTTTAATAGTCTACCTTATTAAATTAAAATTCACAGCAAGTTTATATAACCTTACTCTCTAATATTATAAGGAAATACTACATCTCTATATAATTATCTATATTGATGATTTAAGTATAGTCTCTAAGATTTCAGAGAAAGTTAATTAGTTGATGAAAGCTCTCAGTGAGAAGCTAGAGATTAAGAATTTATATGAATTATAAAAATATTTAGATATGAAGGTAGATTGCTCATTTGAGAGGATTAAATTAACTTACTAATACTATATTAAGTAATTAGTAGAGGATTTTTATATAGATAATACTATTATAATTTATATACTTATAAAGGAAGTTTTTCATATTGATGATTCTCTTATTTCTGAGAGTAAAGTAGGTTTCATAAAATAATATTATTAATAAAATATAAAGAGTATTTAATATCTTACAGTTAAGATTTAGTCTAATATTATATATATAGTCTCTCTACTTAACCAGCACAGCTCTAACTTAATCTTGAAATTATAGAAGGCATTATTACATATCATCTGATATCTAAAGGAAACTCTAAATGTAGGTCTTTTTTATAGATACTATATAGTTAAGAATAGCTTAATTTTTAGATTTTCAAATGATATTTACCTTCTCATTGAATATATAGATTTTAATTGAGTAGAATCATTAAATAGTAATTAAAAATTTATATTTAGCTATATCTTCAAGCTTGTAGAATCTCTAATATTATGATGTTCTATTAAATAGATTTATATATCTCTTAGTTTAAATGAAGCTGAATATATTACACTTAGTAAGATAGTTTATAAGATAATATGAATCTAAAATCTCATATAAGAACTTAGATTTATAACTATATTTTCTATATAGATCTATATAGATAATAAAGATGCTATTAATCTCATCTAAGTTGCTATAATTATAGCTTATAGCAAGTATATAAACATGCAATTCTACTATTTATAATCTCAGTTGAAAAATGATATTATCTCACTAGAATACATTCTAATGATTAAAATAATTATAAATAGTCTTATAAAGTCTCTAGGCATAGTTATATTTATACATTTCATTAATTTACTAGGGATTCTGGTAGGAAATGATGAAAAGTAGCAAGTCTGATGTGAAGGGCTACACCCTTATACCCTATATTCATAGCTTGCCCAAACTTCACCTGATCTCTGACTGCCCAATCAGACACCTCTAACTGGGCCTTTATATGAACATTTATCTACTCCAACCTCACATAATTCCCTTCTATTTATATCACATGATCTCATAATTCCTTTTCCTTTTTCCTTCCTTTCTCTAGCAATTACAATCTTAATTCTAGTGTATAACTTGCACAATCTGCTTATCAGAGCACACCCATTACATTTTGTAATTACTCACTTGATCTCTTCTTAGAGATCCTCATTATATTCACCCTTCAAATATGATTCATATATATAGCAGATTCTTCTGAATGTAACCTATACATACAGTAAACTCTTCTGAAATACAACACACCCAGCTCAGCTCCACTGAATGATATGTCAGTGAAAGGCCTCAAAGCCCTGACAGTTCATATTGATATCTCATGAGATTTTCCTCCAAACTTTTTAAATCCTCTGAACTTCCCAAATCCTCTGAACTCTCTAAATCCAAACAATCTTTTGAATTCATTATGAACATGGACCCTCCACATGAAGACAGCACCTCTTCTCAGAGCTCTGATGCTAAATTCTGAAACTTCATCTAATAGCTCACAAATAAGATTGACCTCATCACCAAATAAAATTATACACCCACACTAACTTCAGCTCCTATCCTAACTCCTGCTCACCCAACTGCTCCTTTTGAGGACTTCCCAAGATACCTGAAAGAAAGGCTCATCACCCTTGAGAAATTCATGGGCAAATAAATTGCTAAATATCCTGCCTGACATCTCAGTATGGAGGCTAAGATTGCCTTGGACAGCCATATGATTAGATCTCTTATCAACCAGGTCTGATACATTTACACCTGACTCTCTAGCACTGCTGTCACCCAATTCCACCCTTAAATAAAGGTTAATATCAAGCTTATTCCTATAACCTCTGATGTCATTCTTAACTAGCTTGATATTCTTTTCTCTAATCTCTTAGTGGCCCAGAAGGCCCTGACCTGACTACACAGTGTTCATCAGAAAATCAATCTACTTGCTGTTTTTCTCCTAAGATTCAATCAGAAGATCCTGGAAGCCAGCAGCCAGCTATGAGATGACACTATCAAGAAGGCCTTACTCAAAAAAGCCATTAAGTTCAAACTTCTGTAGTAGACTGTTGCCTCCATCAAACCTCCAATATACCTCAAATATTGTATGAAGCTCCACAGCATAGAGAATAACCTATCTGAGATTAAGGCCATTCAGAGCTAAATCCACAGTGGCATCCTCATCACCTCTAGGGAGGCCTTCCTCAAGACCTCCCAGCTGAAAGACCTAAACACTATGAATTAAACACCCACAGAACCTACCTGCACAAATACATTCTGCATTCTGAATATAATCACCACTATCATTATTGACTACCACACTCAAGGTATCTACATTAACTGTAATAAACCTAGGCATAGAGCTACTAACTGCTGTGGAACCTATATTCTCCCAAAACTGCCTGTACAGTCCATAAACATACAAATCAAGCCTAAAGAGGAGGAAGACTTCAAAGATGCCAAGTCAGACTTGGGAAAAGACTAGCTTCCACATGAAATTACAAGTAGAAGCTCCCAAAGTTAGATAGGAAAACCTTTAAGAAGAAAATAACTATTCTGATGATCCTTGTACCTACTATAGTTAATTATTCTTTTAATATGAATGCTATGATAGACAGTGGTTACTATTACTATTCAATGATTCACCCTCACATAGTTAACTATTATAACCTCCTGCATATCCCAATCAACCCCTGAAAGATTGAAGATGTCAATGGTGATATAGGCAGCTTCATATGAAATATGGTGAAGCTTAATGTTAATATTAGTAGATTTCTCCAAGAAAATGCTTATGTATATGAAATTGAGAATCTCCCATATAACTTCATGCTAGGCTTATTATAGCTATCTGAACATCAAGTCCTCATCAATACTCACAACTGATGTGTTGTATTCTCTGAAGGCATCCACATCTCTAAAAAAGATGTTCATAAGACTACTAATCTTCACTAAATCTCTACTAATACCTATAACCTTCTCTGAAGCTATAATTGAAAATTCAAGTCTCAACCTCCCATTGAAATCTTCACTGCCAGTATGGCTGACATAGAGAAGGCCCTCTCATGACTCTCTAAGAAGCTAAAGATTGACTCCATAACAGTTCTCCCTTCATATTACCACAAATTCCTTAATGTTTTTAATCATAAGGCCACTGAGAAGCTCTTACTGTTCCATGATGTACATGACTATCATATTGAATTTAAGAAGATAAATAGTAAAGACTCTCAGTCACCCTAGAGACTACTGTACAATATGTTGCATGATGAACTACTTATACTTCATAAGACCCTTAATGACCTTCTAGATAAAGGTTTTATCTGAGTTAGCAATTTACCTATAGGCACACCCATGCTCTTCATGAAAAAGCCAGGTGGAGGCCTCTAGTTCTATGTTGACTATTAGAGCCTCAACTATCTCACCCAAAAAGATCATTACCTGCTACTATTAATCAATGAGACTCTTAAATGAATTAGCTAAGCCAAGTAGTTTATAAAGCTGAATGTCATCTCTGTATTCTATAAGATCTGAATCACAGAAGGAGATGAATGGCTAACTACCTTTTACATGAAATATAGTCTATTTAAATAGATAGTTACCCCCTTTAGCCTCATAAACATTCTAAATACCTTCCAGAAATACATTAACTGGGCCTTATAAGACTATTTAGATGAATTTACTTCTACCTACCTTAATGACATTCTTATCTTCACTAATAGATTCTACAAGTAGCATTAAGAGTACATCTAAAAAATCCTCACCTACCTCTATAAACACAGTCTCCTGATTGACATTAATAAATCTGCCTTTAAAGTTCAAGAGACAACCTACCTCAGCTTCATCATAGAGGTGGGGAAGGAAGTTCATATGGACCCCAAGAAGATTATTGCTATCCTTGAATGGGAGGCCTCTATAACTATAAAAGATATATAAGACTTTCTAGAATTTATAAATTTCTACTGATATTTCATTTAGAATTTTTCTGACATCATCTAATTACTGATCAATCTCACATGCAAAGACCAGTAGTTTCTATAATCTAAGGAGGCAGATAAGACATTTATGCATCTTAAATAGATGTTCATCTTCACCCTGATGCTCATTGTATTTAACCCTGACCACCTAATGATAGTTGAAACAAACTCTTCCAGTTACATTACAGGCAGTACTCTCATGCAATGAGATGATGAAGGCATCCTGCAATCCTGCACATTTATATTTAAAAAGCTCAGCCCTGTTAAAGCTAACTATGAGATTTATGACAAGAAACTCCTTATCATTATTCAATGTCTAGAAGAATGGGACTTCAAACTTCACAGCATGAAAAACTTCAAAATCATCACAGATCATAAGAACCTCTAATATTTCATAATGACCTATAAACTCTTCAAACACTAGATATACTGAGCTAAATTCCTCAGCTGCTTTCATTTTATAATTCATTACCACCCTGACATAGAGAACTCCATGGCTGACACCCTCTTCCAACATGAATAGAATATACCTTCTGAAGACTCCAATGCCCACTGAGTAAACCATGAATAGAGACTACTAGATTCATAGATTCTCAAAGAATTTAAAGTAATACCACATGAAGTAATATATGTCTCATTTGTTACCCTACTAATTATAACCACCTTATTCCCACTCCAGGGACTCTGGGACACTGCTGCTGCCTCTAACAAATACCTTCAAATAATGACCTAGATTATCTGAGATAAAGCTCATTATTTTCTGCCTGAACTTCAAGCCCATATTGATATCATTAAATACTCTATAGACTCTGACTCCCAACTACACTTCTGAGGGAGGCAGTAGGTTCTTGATTCAGAATCATTATACATCTAAATCATACAAGAAACTTACAATTCTCTAATGACCAGCTACTCAGACTGCAAAGCACTCTATTAAATTTTATCCTGAGATTTCTACTAGCCTAATATATCTCAGAGCATCTAATAGTTCATCTAGAACTACAACATCTGCTGATTCATCATTGTCTGATAGGACTACTATCAAGATCTACTCAAATCTCTTCTAATCTCTAAACATGTCTGGCACAATATTATCATTGATTTCACAGTAGATCTTCTTATGAGTAATAGCTGCAAGAATATTCTTATTATTATTAACTATCTTAGTAAAGGTGTTATCCTTAAATCCTGTGTGAAAATGGACATACTTATAGTGATTAAAGCCTTCCTCTGAAGTCTATTTTATCATCAGTATGATCTACTTTATATAATTATCTCAGACTGTGGGATCTAGTTTGTTGAAGCTGTCTGAAGTTGAATCTACTAGCTTCTCAAGATCTTCTAGCACCTCTCAACTACCTATTACTCTAAAACTAATGGCAGCACTGAACATATAATTCAGATAACTAAGAACTACCTCTAAAAGTTTTATTTATATACTCAGAATAACTAAAATGAACTCTTTCTGTATGCTAAACTTACAATTAATAGCTGCAATACTATCAGCACTGATGTTAGCCTGTTTTTCCTCTCATATAATTATAATCTTAAAGTTCTTGATCTCACTGAATCATCTGAACCTTCCACTTTACCCTGTAGTTCAATTCAAATCACAGACACCATCATCTTGAAACTCCAGTAAACTCATGAGTGGGCTGAATCCTCCATGGCTAGCACCCAGTAGGACTAATAGAATCATGTGAATGCTCACTAAAATCCCACTAAACACTATAAGGTAAGTAATAAGGTCTAGCTAGACCTCTGAAACATTATAACTAATCATCCATCTTGCACACTTAACTATTAATATGCCAAGTACATCATTATTGAAGTTCTAGAAAGTTATAACTACTATCTTAATATACTACTTAGAATTCACAATGTGTTTCACACAAACCTACTCTATAAAGCCTCTACTAACCCATTCTCCTCACAAGAAATCACTGACTGGCATCCACCTGACATTATTGGGGAAGACAATGAGGTAGAATATGAGATTGAAGCCATCCTCAATTACTATCACTACAGATAAGGATTTCAGTACCTAATGAAATAACTTGAATATGAAGTCTCTTTATGAGAATCAATCTCTATCCTGCAAGATATCACTATACTCACCCATTATAAAGAGCTGCATCTACCTGATGAGACTCTACCTGCATTACTCTACATCTGATTTTCTGAGCCCTCCTGCCTGCCCTCTGAATCTGAATAGAGAGGGATAATATAAAGGGCTACACCCTTATATTCTATATTCATAGCTCACTCAAACTTTACTCAATCTCTAACTACTCAATTAGATGCCTCTGACTGGGCCTTCATATGAATGTTTATCTACTTCAACCTTATATAATTCCCTTCTATTTATATCACACAATCTTGTGATTTCTTTTTCTTTTTCCTTTCTTTCTCTAGCAATTACAATCTTGATTCTAGTATATAGCTCATATAATTTGCTTATTAGAGCACACCCATTACATCTAATCATATATCTAGATTTTTCTATTATCAGGCAACATTTTGTTGTTTTTCAGTGTTTTTTCATGAGATCTATGTATGTAGCTCTACCTGAAAGGGGATGTTGGCTATATGCCTTTAGCCTCCCAATCAGGTGTAGCATACTTATATGATCACACAGTAGATAGATTCCTCACTAGTGTAATAGTATAAGAGATCTTCAACCTTCTCATAGTTCTGTCATTATTTAATTTTCAATTAGTGCCTATAGTGGGGTTAAGATCTTGAGATCTGTATTTAGAGCTGAATATAAAAAGGGGGGTTTATTATTAATTATTATATTTATGCTTTGATGCTGCTTGTTTCCTGTCATTACTCACAGGAAAAGGATAGAGAATAGAGTTTCATAGATTATTCTTCTTTCTATTTCTATTTCCATTTCTGTTTCTTTTCCTTTCTGTTCCTTTCTTTTCTTCCTTTTTTATTGTCAGACTACATGTACCCATGATACATACTGCCCCAATGCTGCCTAGGTGTCCGTACTGAAAGTTAATGAATTTTATATCCAGCCTAAACTTCTGATTGTGGATGAAGCTTGCCTTTAACTACCAACTATCTGTATCCACTAGGACTTAAGCTTTTTGAAGTTGTTTACAATAACTCTATTGTAAAGCGTATAGTTCCCCCTGGTTCCATGGAAGCTACTGGACAGCTACCATAGAGCTTAATCACGAATCTTGGTGGAATGGCAATGTACTCAAAGTATAAGCTTCCAAATAAGCTGTCTCAAAGCCTACAACAGATCCTATGGAAAAAGTGTAAAAAGCTAGCTTGTTGCCAGCTATGGTGCCGGTATAGTGGCGAGGGACGTTGGTTTAAGGTTCCCCCAATGTCCATGGACGAATTCTACAATCCCTTCCCACTCGACCTACCCCAACCTCATCCCACACCAAAAGATCGTTCCCATATCCATTTCATCACGTATTCTTGTGGCTAATAGGGGACAAACCTCGTTATACCATCGTTTGGAATGCATTTTAGCCTATCTCTATCGTTATACAGTTACGATCCGACGCCCAACGTTGCATGCCCCTTGGGACGAAGGATTCCCCCTACGAGCTGAATCTGCCTAGCAACGGGATACCAAAACTGCTCTACCCCATTAGGAATGCCGCCAGTCCCCGATACGGCGGAATACTTCTCTCCCCTCTCACCGGACCATGTTGGAACGCTGCATGCGTGGAGCAAAGGGAATGGACATGCTGGACGTAAGTCGTTTTTCGTCTGGAACCTAGGCAGATCAATGGGCCTAGACATCTCTGACCGCGTCTATCTCTACAGGAATCCACGTCTTCTCCAACAAGGAGCTTATAATTGGGCGAAGTGCAAAGCTGTGGTGAGTGCATAGTTGGTCGAAAAGGAGGGATATATGGAGTGGATTGTCTAGGATGGTGCTGATTGGCATAGCAATTTTGTCCTCGAAGGTGATCCTGGAATATCACATAGACATCTCAAAGTCTACGTGATCATTTTCGACCAAGGGAACCCTGGAGAAGTTGGGCCGTTGGTATACGTGAAGGACACCTCCCAGTATGGAAGCAGATGGAACAATGTCAAAATCACAAAGAATAATCCGGGGGTGCTTCTAAGTAATGGAGATAAGGTGAGGCTGAGCGACGACACCACGCTGGAATTTCAGACTTGGTCAGATAATCAAAGCGCGCCCTTTAGCTATGAGCAGGCGAAAGAGATGGCGGTAAGCCCTTTTCCCCCTTTTCCTGATTGGAGAGAGGCGGGAGACTGATAGTAGAGGCAGCGTTTTGAAAGGAGATATAGGGTCACAAGCAAACTGCTTGGATGTGGAGCATACGGGAGGGTACATCTGGCAATATGCAGAAGAAACAAAAAGCAACTGGCCTGTAAAATCATCGATATTGGGGCCCTCAAAAAGAGGCTTGAAGATATCGAGCGCGCAAAACGGACTGAACCTCGAACTCGACGACCGGCAGCTGAAGTTGATCAGGAGGAGGAACACGCTAAGATTGAGCCTTGGATTCAACGCAGGCAGGAAACTTCGTACCTCGAATCGAAGTTACAAGTTTATAAACGGGAGGTTGATATATTGAAGGACCTTAACCACGTATGGCCCCTGATTAACCCTGGCCTTGTGCATATCACTTCTAACATGCCACATAGCCGAACATAATCTGCCTCGAGAAAGTATTTTGGAGCGACAATACTATGTGAGTCCTGTCATATTATCAATCAAATAGAGACTCGGTTGACAACGACGATAGGTATATTTTCCAGGAACTTGTTACCGCAGGTGACCTATTTTCATTCCTCGAATTCAAAGACTTCCAACTTTCGGACATCGAATCCGCAGTTATAGTCCGCCAGATCACGTTGGCTATACGTTACCTCCATCGGCGGAACATTGTGCATCGAGATATCAAGCCTGACAATGTTTTGATGACGTCGTTGACCCATGGGGCTCGAGTTGTCTTAACAGATTTTGGCTGTGCACGGCGCATTACCGATCATACCTGTCGTATGAAAACTTCGATGGGGACGGTCGAATACACTGCTCCGTAAGTGATGCTTATTGACAGAATAAAACCAAACTGACACTGCCTGGATAGCGAAGTCCCACGCGTAAAGCACTCGGGCAAGGGCAAAGGATACACAAAAGCAGTCGACATGTGGTCCCTAGGCTGTCTGACTGCGGTTCTTCTGACGGGTGGATCGCCCTTCAACGATCCCGTCACCGGGAAGTATTCTGAGGCTATGGCCAAAAGCTGCAATCTTAAATATCTACAGAATGACGCAACCTGGGAAGCAGTCGGTAGACGAGCGAAGGACTTTGTCCACAACCTCCTTGTGCTCGAGGAGGAGAATCGCATGACAGCAGAACAGGCAATGAACCATGAGTGGTTCACCACCCCCACGTACAAGAGGGAACTTGATATTCTCTACCGATATGCAATCGGGGGCTGGGTCCCGCGTCGTGGCTCTAATGCAGTCATATCTAACATGGGTATCGAGGACGGGGATTTCAAAAGGCTCACACCGTGGAAAAAGAAGGCAAGCACCCCAATCGACCCGCCATATAAGCCATTCCCCGATAAAATACACCGCATCATTTGGTCCGGCAGATCCCCAGGCCAGGAAACCTTGCCCATCCGTACGCGAAAAAAGAACATTTACGCGTGGGAGGACCCGAAGAACGAAGATGGATGTGTCTCGCCCACATTCTCTGCCCTAGGTGGGGAAGTACCAAATGGTGGCCCTGTCCTAGGGATTTCCACAGGACCCGTTGCACAGCCAGGAGACTCACCAGAGCGCCAGTCCAGTGTGGAGAATGGCATGCACGATATTGATGTAGAAGAGGAACTGCCACGAGAAACTGGCCCAAAGAGCGTGAGGGCGCATTCTCACGCGACAGTATCTCCGGAACCAAAGGTTACAATGAGCAATATCCGTCATCGCGCCCCGTATAGCCCGGATGCATGGAATGCCGTGAACAAGCCAGGCGTTCGCCCTCCACAGCCCCAGTCACTGTCGATAAAGGATGCTGAAACGAATACAGCCAGCACTCCTCCGGAAGGTGGTCGTGTCCAGTTCGTCGACATTACGGACGACACCCACATAGCCAAGAACGGGGGAGAGACCGTGGTGCCTGAAACGCCAGTCCAACAACCGCTCTCCGATCCATTGGGGCTGTCAGAAATTCCGCCGCTGCCGCCGACACCGCGGTTGAAATCGATAGACTTCGGAGAGGAGGATCTGCTATCCACAACAGACCGGTGTAGCAGGAATAATGACAGTAACAATCGAGTGGGTGATATGACACAAAATGGTCACCGGCTGCGCAGTCCGAAACAGTACCAGAAACAAAAGGAGCCTCAACCCAAGCCTCCGTCGCAAGGACAGCAGTCATCTTTATATCTCCCCAATATGACACGAGGCCTCGGTTTACTCGCTCTGGGCCACACCACTAGCCCCAACAAGGCTATCATCCCGGACTCCCAACCAAACCAAACACCACCGCCCGTTGCTAGCCAGAGTCAGCAACAAGACCCCCCCACCCCACCACCCGCGTCGCCACCATCACCACCAAAATCCCCCCCAATCCCTTCCCATCATCGCTTAAACCTAACCGGCAACCGAAAACGCAACATCTTCGACTTCGAAGATGACGACGACGATGACGACCACAGGCAGAGCCAAAAAGGAGCAGACAGTGAGGACGAGGTCTACGAGGAGATTGAGGATCGTGTTTCCGGGAAGAAGAGGAAGGTTGCGTATGGCGCGTTATCGTCAGCGGCGGGCGTTGGTGTGGGGTCGGGTGGGCCTGTGGATATGGCTGGGGGTGGGGTTGCGAGCGCGGGAACGGGGGTTGGAGCGGGCGTGGTTGCTCGGGATGGTGGGGATGCGGAGGAGCGCCGGGAGGAGGGAGGAGGTGGAGGGGTCTGGTGGGGCGAAGGGGCGGGGGAGATGCTTTTTTGAGGGAGGGTGATTTCTGATTCTGATTTCTGAGGAGAGTAGGGTAGAGCAAGATAGAGTAGGTATGGTACGGTAGGCGCTAAAGGTGTAGGAGGGCGGTGTATGGAGTTTTCGTTCGGAGGATAGTTTTGAGATTTTGTCATTGTTGCGGGATATAGTTTTTATTAAATAGATGGGCGGGTGCATGGGGTAGAGGGCGTGTATTAAATAGGCATGGGATTTCTCTCTATGCTGTTTTCTTGCTGTTTCTCTTTCTCTTTTGCTTTCCTTTCTAGTTTTCCGAGCGGGAAATAAATATTTTCTTTTTTGCTTCAAAATAGGAGGACGGGACAATTAGAGGCCAATCGGGTCGTCCTCGACAGGGCGCCAGGCTTCTCTCTCGCCTTCTTTGAACCGCAAAACGTTGTGCTTCAAGTCTTTCCACACTGTCCATCGCAGGGCCTGCAAGTGCCCAATGGCTCGCTATTCTACACTATCATTGTCATTACTTCGTCCCTTTGCTCCATTACATTCCCGGAGACTTCAAGTCGGCATTAGTGGCACAAAGTTCAGAGCAATGTCAAATGATCAAGCGAATTTGATCAAATATAGGTGGATCGATGGTGCAGAGACACTCGAGCATTATGTTCCTGGGGGTTATCATCCTGTTATGATTGGCGATGTCCTCCACGGCAGATACCACATCGTCGACAAACTTGGGTTTGGCGGGTATTCGAGACTCTCGTTACGACCGCTATGTTGCGTTGAAAGTCGGCATCGCACACTGGGGCAAAAAGGACGCGCTTTTGCGTCAAACAAGAAGTCTCCGGGCACTTTCTGCGCCGTTATCATATTCTGCATCTAGACAGCAACGTCTAGGACACAGTTCAATACCATGTCTCCTAGATCAATTCGAGGTACATGGCCCTAATGGGATGCATGTCTGCTACACAACCACTCCCACCCGGTGCAATCTCCACGAAGTTTCTTTCAGCCGTCTTTTTCCTCTTGACGTCGCCCGAGCGCTATCGGGTGGGCTGGCTCTGGCTCTCGCATATACCCATTCAAAAGGCTATGTTCACGGAGGTTGGTCAGGACATTTCGCCCTTTTCTTTGTACCCACTCAGCTAATCACTTGCATCTATATCTAGATATCCAGTTGCAGAACGTTTTAGTCAAGCTACCATCAAGTTTCGATGCGCTTTCAATTGACCAGCTGTACGAAAAATACGGCAAGCCTGCAACAGTGGATGTTAGACGTAAAGATGGCGAGCCGCTTCCACCAAACATTCCACCCAAAGCAGTCTTGCCGTTATACCTTGGTAAAAAAGCACAGGAGTTTACCCTTGCCGATGTCCGCATCCTCCTGAGTGACTTTGGCGAGGCATTTGCCCCAGACACAGATATTCGCCCTGGAAAAGCTAGCAATATCCCTCTAGCTTTTCAACCTCCAGAGGTTCGCTTTGAACCAGATGCCCCATTGACACTCTCCTCAGACATATGGAGTCTGGCGACTGCCATATGGGAGATTATCGGTATGAAAGCTATCTTCAGTACTGACTGGGTGACTGGGGATGAGATGACAGCCCAGCATATCGATGAGCTAGGACCCATGCCTTTGAGCTGGTGGGACCGCTGGGAGAAGAGGGGTGAATTCTTTGATGAGAATGTGCGCCCAATAGAAGGTAGGGATGTGTGGCCACCTCTTGACCAGGCATTTGAGGATTTTGTACAGGTGTCTCGTCGGAAGCGTGGGATGGGAGAGTTTGGCAAGGAAGAAACTATTGCTCTTGTACATTTGATGCGACGCATGCTGGCCTACCTGCCGGAAGACAGGCCAACTGTTGAAGAGGTGCTCGAGTCAGAGTGGATGGTCAAGTGGGTGATGCCGGATTTCGAGCGGAGTTTGCAGGCGCAGCAATAACAATAACCACCGCCATGGACGGACTAATAAGTGCTAAGAATAATAGAGATGATTAATTGTATGCAACTAGCCTTGCTGTTCCAGGCCATCATCATGTTGCCGCGGCTCTACCTACTCCTCCAGAAGTACTTTGTCCGAATGTCTATATTCGATCTCTCTCTCAGTATCTATAATGCTTCTTCAGCGAGTTTCTGCAAGCGATCACTAGTAGCTCGATTTCAGGATTTAGGGGATAATTACATGTAGGAGTAGCCACACGTAAATAGTAAACGGCGGCAGAAGATGGAGCAATCAAAGCAAGCAAAGCAAAGGGTCGTGATTAATCATGAGCCATCTTATCTTCCCTTTCTCCAAACCTTGGAAAACGAACGTTTGTCAAGAAACGTCAGAGAACCAGTGTCTGAGGCTGTAATGGGTAACTATATGGAGGTACGGACGGTTACATGCGTGCAGGGCTAGGCTGGATGACATGGACATACCAGTGCAGATATTGGTTGCATACCAAATCGGGACTCATGGTATATGCGGCCAGAATTCTAATAATGTTTTAAAGGTATATACGTATAGAATATATTCCGCAGTTTGCAACAGTATGTAATACTTCCAAGATTAGATTATAAGAATAGAAGTTAATGGCTATGAACAAGCAGCAAGTCTCACTTGGCTATTGGTTTTGCAAGTCTAGGACGAGACACAACAACGAGACCTAGCTGATGGAGAAGAATTATAACATGATTAACCTCAAACGCCAATAGTAAACTCAGTGCATTGATGGATCTTCAATTTCCATGGGAGGTGATCCGTAAATTTTTCTCCATTCTTTGTGAAATCCTGGCAGATACAGATACTATGTCATTCCATTTCGCGCGTTAGCACACAATCATCATCACCGTTAAAGCCGCCGGTCATAATCTCATCGTATGAGACCTGAACCGGGGAGAGGTTGAGGGGAGTAACATACGGCTGATCGTAATACTGCCAACGGCCAGGCTCAGGCAACTTCCAGTCCGTGCCAAGTGATTTATCCTCATCCATGATACACAGAGGCAGCGTAAAGGTGCCGGGGATCCGCGGTGTAAGTTTTATCCAGCTGTCCCAGTCCGCGTTTGTGAGCTCGTCATCCATCCACGCGTCTTCGGTGTAGTTGAAACCGTATTCATTGAACGTGTCGATGGAGCTGAGCATGATGTCGGACATGTCAAAGTTGGCGGCGAGTCCTTCGGATTGTAGCTGGTCAAAGCCGGGGGGTTTTTGAAACTTGAAAGCCCATTCGATTGACTTGAGGCGTTCGTAGCTGAGGGGAGTAGGTACAGTCAGTCAGTCAATGGGCGACGCAAACAACCAGGGAAAGGAGCTGTAGACGGGCTATACGAAACCTTTGAAAGAAATAGCCTAGACCCTCGTAGTAGACCTTCAAATTTTTATCCACACTGGTTGAATCGACTGGGATCACAAGGTCAGCTAAATATACCACTACTAGTAGTAGTAGCAACTAGGATGGCATGACGTACACGTTTCCTTGGTCATCTTCTGTCCTACAATGAAGTTCATGGAGTTCCTCCAGCTGTGGTTGATAACGCTGGCATGGAGGAAGTTGAAGTACCAATCCCCCAAACTCGTTGCGCTGAGCACATTTTTGTTCTGGTTGGTGTTGATAATGGGGATCTCGGATGCATCCAACCACTGGCCTTCTTCCAATATATCATCCAAGACAAGCTTGGGCTGGTCTTCCCCTTGGAAGCTCCCAGTGTGCAGCAGTTGGTCATGCATGGTGTATATGACACTAGCAGTAGAGTTGACAAAGCCGAATCCAACCCTGCGCGAAAAAAAAAAGGGGGGGGGGGCATGGTCAGCAACTGGTGTCGAAAAATCTATATGAGAGAATTGCATGTGTAAGTAACAGACCGTGCTATATCCTGTTCATAAGTAAATTCCTCCTTGTCCGCCAATATCGCTGCTCCTACTGAGCTGGTGACGGTAGTTAAAACTGTCGCACCGATGGCGCCGGCCGGGCCGGCCATGGAGGCAAAGATGTTTATTCCGGCGTTACCGATATTTAATAACACTTGGAGGAGAACATTATCCTGCTTCGGTTCCGGACAGTAGTCGTAAAACACTCGTTGGAGGGAGTTGAAACGTGTCTGAGTTGCATCGATGGCTGCCGCCAATTCCTTAAAGTACTGCGAGCGGAATCAGAATCGCCTAGAAAGCCAGATATAGGACTCCTCATGTGGGACGGTGAACTTACGCTGTGAAGATTGACAAGTGAGGTCATGATGGCAGCAGCCCTGCCGCTTCCCGCCTCTGATTTATATTCATCACATGCAGGGGCTTCACAAGAGTCGCCTGTAATCGTGCAACGAACATTGCTAATGCCCCAGTCACGGGCAAAGGCGCCTATCGTGTTGCTACCGGCGTCCGGATCAACGGCTAACCAATCTATACAAGAATGAAGCTCTGTGGTTAGAACACTACTAGAAACATGCACTCGGGGGGTTGGAAGGTGCTGGCATCTCACATTTCCAATACGGCGATGTCCCCATGGCATCCCATAACGAACGTTTGAAAGTTCCATCGCCGGAGGCATGTTCTGTCAACACGTTAGCATCTAAATAGAAATGTTGCTACCCTGTACCTTGTCGAACTTACCATCGAAGTCATCGCATGTAGAATCCCCGCTGAGTCCACCATTTCCTCCGCCGTCACCTCCGCCGCCACCTCCGCTGGGGATCTCGATTTTCCAGTCACACGTATTAATATACGCATTGATGGTCCCGTCGCCAAAAACAACCAGGTAATCGTCCTTGCCATCACCGTTGATGTCAGCATAGCGAACTGGCCCTTGCGGGTTCACGCCTCCCGCGATGGTCCCCATGCTATACCAGGTCCTCGGCCTCCCTTGATCGGGGATATTCCCAGTATTATTAAAGGCTTTTGCCGCGCCGCCGTCGTACTGGATAATGTACTCGGCTCGCCCGTCACCTGTAATGTCAGCAAATCGAACCTTGCTCCCGGGTTCGCCGTCAGACCCGGTCGCGATGGTGGACCGTTGCTCCCAAATGCGGCCATCATCGCCATCTTGGGGGATATTCTTCCGGTTTAAAAAGGCATCGACGGCGCCGCCATCGTAAACAACAAGGTAGTCTGCATAACCATCCCCGTTGAGATCACTAAACCTAATCTTTCGGCCAGGTTCTTCCACGCCCGGGGAGATGACAATGGAAGGCTGCCAGTTGCGATCTTTACCGGCATCTGGGAAGTTGCCATTGTTGAGATACGCCTTGACAGCGCCACCTTTATAGATGACGAGAAAATCGGCGCGCTTGTCACCGTTGACATCCGCAAACTCAATGGTCGATGTGGCGAGGTTCTCATCTATGCCAGGTGCAATCTCACCAATGTCCTCCCAGGTCACCTTCTTGTCCTTGTACCCCTTATTTAGCCATGCCCGGGTCACACCCTGAGGGTTGACGGAGATGAGATCTGCTCTGCCGTTGCCTGTGAGGTCGGCAAAACGGATACTCGCGAGCTTGGAGCCGACGAGCCCGTTGTTTTTCCACATCTTGATACTGCCATCTTCCGCCACGGCTAGGAAGTCTGCAAGACCATCACCGTCCATGTCTGCAAACTCGATCATGTCTCCGGTGACGCCGGATATCCCAGGAGCAATGGTACCAAGATCATCCCAATTACGTAGACCGCCGTCTTCGTTGACATTGCCGCTGTTCATGAGCGCTTTGACAGCACCGCCCTCGTAAACGATCACGTAGTCTAAATAAGCAGGTAAACAGTCAGTATAAGGTAGTACTGGTCCTATGAGCGGTAGGAATTGGACTTGCCTCCCATTTTGTCCCCATCCAGGTCATACAGTCTAACTCTGTTGGGTGGTACACCCGCAGGACCAGGAGCAATTGTCTCTGCTTCATGCCAGTTTCGTTCGTCAGCATCCTTGCCGTTGTTCTGTGTGTTTTTAGCCCATTTGACTACACCTCCCGCAGACACAGTAACATAGTCAGCATAGCCATCCCCGTCCATATCCTGGAAGTAGACTTTGCCAGAGAAATCCAAGCCGGTGGCCCACCGTGAGTCAAGAGATTCAAATGAAGAGCCATCATCTGTGTTCTTCCAGACCTTGGCTGCACCATCAGAATAGAGGACTATCAGGTCTGCCTTGCCATCATCGTCAACATCAGCCAGACGGACCATGTCTCCTGTCACCTCTTTCCATGGCGGGTTTATCTTGCCCAAGCTCTTCCACTGGTTAGGCCGGCCCTCATTCAGCCACGCCCTGACTGTACCATCATTATCAGCAATAACATAATCGGCGACGCCATCGCCGTTAAGATCCGCGAGAATAACCTTGTCCCGGCTACCGTTCTTAACAGGTCCCCTGATGGTTCCCACTTCCTCCCAGACGCGGAAATCATTGAAGATGGTGCCGATTTTTTCCCAGTTGCCACCCTTGCAGCCCCCATCACCGCTTCCGCCGCCAGGCATTCCGCCATAATCTGTTCCGAGTCCCATTCCGGGGAGAGCTTCAGGGTCTACTTTCTTGGGGGCTTTGAGCCAACCTCGGCCGTGGGCATCAAGGATACCATCGAACCAGGCTTGTGCCATCTTTTCATAACCTGCATCGTTGGGGTGCTTTCTGTCCGCCAGGTCATCGGGGCCAATGGCAATAGGGATGGTGAGGATGTGTTTTCCTTGCTTTTGCCTGGCCCTGACGTTGGTTTCAAGCTTTGCGTTGAAGGCATCCGTTCTTTTGTTCATTCTTGGATCGTTGGCCCAGATGACAGGTGCAACAAGGACGGTGGCATCCGGCGCGTCTTCAAACAACCCGTCAATGATACGCTCCATGATGGAGGGTGCGAGGTCCAACTGCGAGTCCGTTCCCTTGTCCATGTCGTTCGTCCCAGCGTGCACCAGCACTACATTTGGGCGAGCTCTGATAGCCAGCTTCCGATAGTCGTTGATCTGAGCCAGACGCTCGCCACTATGACCCTCGTGGTCCTTATCCTGCATTTTGC
Organism: Onygenales sp. PD_12; assembly: GCA_032988185.1. Classification (NCBI taxonomy): domain Eukaryota; kingdom Fungi; phylum Ascomycota; class Eurotiomycetes; order Onygenales; species Onygenales sp. PD_12. The sequence goes on from JANTQG010000262.1 coordinate 18,357, forward strand.
CATCACGCAGACTCCCGACCATGTCCACGCCAAAGTCTGAACCTGTTCCGTAGGCGGTGAGCTTGTCACGGAGACGCTTTCGGTAGCCATTACCGTCGCGAGAGAGGGAGCCCTTGGTAATAGAGTCTCCAAGTGGGAGGATACGAAGGTTGGGAAGGTCCTGAGCCGTTATGAATGGCGCAAGCAGTAATAGCCATATCACCGCGGCGGCCCATGCAGGGACGCCGTGGAAAAGATGCATAAGGAAGGATTGAAATCAATGAATATAGAGCAAACGTCAAAGAAACAATTAGGGAAAGAATGTAAGGATAAGAACCTGTTACCAGGGAATAGTGTCAACGGTCCTGCCATGGTGAGCCCGATTTTATATGTGCTGCGAACAGCTACGCAGTCCTCGAGTCCACACAAAATCACCCCTTTTTTTATTGATGCTTGGTGCTTCACTAACTCGCCAAGTAAAGGTTCGATGAATTATCAGATTGTGATAGTCCAGAGACAAGTACTGACTTGGGGAAGAGGGTAGGATTGCATCTCTCATCGCTGTAGATTTTATGTCAAGAGTTGGGATTAAAGGTCTTGGCTATCGGACTAAAAGAAGTCTCATCAAACCCTTGTGTGGCAGCAGGACAAACCGAACGGTCTTTTTGAAGCACTTAATAAAGCTCAAAACTTTAGAAGCCCTGGAACTTGAGCTATTGAGAGAATGAAATTGTTGTCCCTCCAAAGAAATTATCAAGTATTGTGACCAAGGCAGTGCGCACCTATGAGTATGAGGGTATTGCTTTGATCCATACTAGTATTTTTACCTCTTGCAACATCTAACCTTCCAAAAAACCATAAATGTAAAAATAGTTCCCTGTCTCCCCCTGTGATTGCACTTTTACGTACAATGTAGACCTCTGCGTGATTTTAGTGTGATTTTAATGCCGAGGTAGTATGACATGAGGTAGTTTAATCTGTCCCTATATTTTAACTAATAATAGGTTCTCTGTTTGTACTGGATACTTTCCGCCCCCATTCTCCACTGTTTCTGTTGGCGCGGGTAGCAGTGATCTAGTGTTGAGTGAGGGGAAACAAATGCGCCTGTATAAAACTTGAAAATGAGAAGTGGCATGGTGTGGGTTCATACTTTTTAAGTTATCCATCAGTGCCTAGTATTGGGACCCCACCCGCCAGCTGGGGTGGGTGGGCAGCTGCGATTTACCGGCTTACAGGTTGATGGCATTGGCTTTGTTCGGACTTTTTATTAGCAATCTAGATATATAACTGAGAAAACAGCCGATCAGAGCTGGGCGTTGCAGCTCGGGTGTGCAGCTGCATGGAATGGAACCTTGGAAACTAGTATAGAGGCCCTCACTCCAGGGCCAGAATGACTGTGAAGAGGGGTCCTTGATATAGTTAAATAAGAAAGCCGTTCTTCTCTTGGACCCTTGGCCGGTTTAAAAGGCCTAGTTACCACCATTGTTATCGGCGCCTCGCGCGGAATTCAGGTATGTATAGAAAACCTAGATCCTTCATAGCAGGGCATCGCTACCCCCAAAATAAAATATAAAGCAAAAGGCTAACGGTATCTAGTAACAATTCATCCAAACCCTTGCCGCGGAAGGAAACGCCGTGATTGCCATTGCCCGAGGGCAAGGTGAAAGCTGACAGGATCCCAAACACGCAGATAGCCTCATTGCAGACACCCATCCCTTGTCAGTGTGAGCAACTAAACCTGGATGAGGAATTGCATGAAGACTTGCATGAAGACTTGCATGACTTCTTTCCAAGAGATTAGCCTCTATACAAGCCAGCATATCAACCTAGACATCATAGACATCATGGGGAAATAATATGTATTAGCATTAAGATGCCTACCTCCCACCAGTGGCCGCGGGTTCCTGCAGATTGTAGAAGAAACAGAGAGAGGGAAAACCATGCATGCATGTATCTAAGCTAACAGGAGCCCATTGCATTTATATGTACCTACCTGCCTAGCACTTATAGAGCTAGGCAGATATCCATTGTTAATATCAATGAAGAAACTGCATGAGCTTCCTTTCTATGCCATGCCATGCTCATATTAGTGCCTCGGCATGATTCCACACCTATTTGCTTTGCTTTACCAGTCGTACTCTTATACCAGATGTCAGTGGGGGCGGGGTGCATTTGGGAGAGAAAGATAGCTCAATCAGGGGGCAGTAGGGGGGATAAGCAAGGGTACGAGTAGTACTAATGGGTACTACTACTACTAGTAGGGGGGGAGGAGGGTGTTACATGTAGGAGTAGCTCTGTGTTTGGGTTAGTAGGGGTTACAGTCTGGAGTTCTCAAGCTGAGCAGGGGAAAGAAAATAAGTTATTCTGTTGTTGTTCTCCATCCATGTTGTTGTTCTCCATCCATGTCGTTGTTGGGACCTTGGAAGCTAAAAACCAAGTCACATGACACTGACCAACTAACTAACCTAATCAGGTTTAATTGAGACAAACGCGAAAACCACACGACCACGACACGACCATGACACGCGTAAAAAAGACGCGCGTTTCCACACGCGTTTTGCCGCGTTCCAAAAGCCAAGTTCAATTTTGGATTTTCGTGGCTGCCCCACCCGTCTGGAGGATGTCGGGATGGGCAGCCTACATGCCTAGGTAAGTAATTGAATTCAAGGGGCGCAATGTTATTATGATCAGACGGAGCTTTATGGTGAAGATAGATAGGTTATGGAAGAGTTTGAGAATCTTAGTTGCAGTGTTATTAAGATGTATTAAACACGTTCTATGGGTTCTCAAAGAGGGCATTACTAGACAAGCGGCGAAGGGAAACAAGGGCAAGGGCAAGGGTAGGGACGAGGCATGATGAGATATTGCGAAGATATTGTGGCGAGTTAACTATCTGTTAAAGCGGCAGTGTCCTCCAGCCTTCAGAGCCAACGCCTCTCCTGTCCCAAAACCAACAGGCCATCGCAGGAGGCATACTCCTGGCAAGTTATTTAAGGCGAAAGCGTAAAGCTTCTGGCTTCTTTGCCTGGATCGTGTTCCTGGATGATATTTCGTATGAGCGGGTGAGCTCTGTTTGCCGTGTATAAATTAATAGATAGATAGAAGAACGAATGTATCAAATATATCCCATTTGACCTGCGATATCAATAGCACTAGTGTTGGAACCTAGATCATATCAATAGGAAATGGGGGGGTAAGGTATGTGTATGCTCTGTGGCTGGCCTGAGTTTGCATGTAGGGTTGTTATTTCTTTTAATTGCAAGAAATGAATACTATTTATATAGTGCCAAGTTTGCAGAAGTTTGCACTCTCGCTAAAAAGGGTGAACGAAAGTCTAGACATAGCTAGACGGAATGAGGGAGTTGGCCCATACCTCTAGGGAGGTATATCCACTGGCATCCAACCGCATAGAATCAGCCACTGCCGGGTCGGTACCCAACTCGGCTTCTGCATCGTCTGGGATTCCATCTCCGTCCGTGTCAACGGCAGCTGTGCCCCCATCGATCTCTCCGGGTCCGTTCACGGGGGATGCGGTCTCATCGGAGATGAGCGCGCCCTTGGTCCCCCGGGGGTTTACTTCGTTCATTAGGAAAGTGTCGATACTATCACGGACTAGAGAGGCTCCGGCAGCTGTTGGGGAAGAAATGTTAGTCAATCAGGGATAATAAAAGATGGAGGGATAGACATACATGTAGTCACGTATTTCACAGCCTCATGTGCGGTGAGGACGGTCGCCACAGCTGGGTAATCATATTTTGGGTCGGTGAACACCATTCCACCGTAGCTGTCGGGGTCAACCTTGAGTGCAAAACCATTCAGGGTTCCGTCCTGGTCGGCGTCGTAATAGTTCCCCTCGACATAGCCATGGAAGCTCTCATTTCCACGCGTAAAGGCAGTAACTGATGTGGAGGGGCCACTGATGAAGTAATTGCCGATGATGTGGGCGACTGGACCTGAATTAGCTCCTGAGATGCAAGACCGGAGAGAGAAAGGGGGAACCAAACAGGATTCACCAGCAGAGTCGCCAGCAATGTACCCTCCTCCTCCACCCCACTTGTACATGATGTTGGAGAAATAGTGGAGGCGTAGCGCTCCTATTTAGTAAGTTAACAGCAAGAGAGATTCTTTATTTGAACGGCAATACTCCGTATATATTCTCCATATATAGAAAAAGACTGTGCAGATATAATTCTTCCCCGCTGACCCCGGATGATCAGCGTAATCCCTAGTCAAGAAACAAGCCTCAGACCTATCAGGGGAGGAAGAAGTTCAGCCTGTTGTTCTGGCAATAGGAGAGGTGGAAAATCCGTTCTCCTGCCTGGGCTAGTGTCCTTCCAAGGTTGCGGTTCCTCAAATAAACACCCCTGCATCCCAGCCAGGATATAGTTGATGGACAAAAGATATCGAAAGAACTTCCCCTTGACGACCTCCTGTCCCCCAAGGCCATATTATCCCTCAGTGGAAGCTTCGAGCCGACGGAGACATACTAGTATGCCTATCACCCACCGAGAGCAGTCTTGGGATTCCTTTAGGGGGTTATGCTGCAGCGTGCATCTCATCTCCTGTAGAATTATTCCCTGAAGCTGCTCCTTCTCAGTCTGGACCGCACTGGAGGAACAGTTTGTAGCCCTTCAGGCTTCTGGGAAGAGGAACTGCAGTGATGATGAAGGAGGCTTATCCTAGAATGACTGTCTGCCACCTTGGATCTGATGAAGGCCCAAATGAAGCTCCCTGTCGAACCAAAATATGCCATCTATTATCCTACCTCTTGAGGTCTGAGGATATTCGTCTCTCAAACAAATACAGACCGGCAGATCTGTGCCGCTGACAACCTCAAGTATGGCCCAGTTTAAACCACACTGATGCTTTTAAGAGGTTGGCAGTTGGCAGTTAAGAAAGATTTAAATAACTGGTTGAGATATTCCCTGCTAGTCGCCCCATTGCGCGACCTCAGGGCGGCGATGCTCACCAACTAGAATGAGACAGGACAGCCGCAGATTTTTGATCGGTAGGCAAAAGGTTCAAAATCTACGAGACTATTGTTTCAGGGTACCCATTTTTGCTTTTTGGACGGTTCGTTGAATAGAATCCTTTTGTTCGTCCCAGCCGGCCGGTCAGGACTCAGCAAGGGGAACTTTTTGGTCAAAGAAACAACGCGCTGATACAGACAATGAACAGCAGTGATATCAGCTAGTATCTCCTAATAATACCTAACTATCTCTCCACTGACGAGTTTCAAGCGTTACAGTTGTTTCAATTGCCCGCGTGGGGTGGGTTTTGGTTCTTCGGAGGCCATCACACGGGCTGGCGATCGTGATACTGCCTGTCTATCGCGAGGGGCGGGGTCCGAGTGCGATGCGCGATTGGATATTAACTGTGGTGGCTGGGCAGAGGAACCTTGGGGGTGGGTGCTATTGATTGAGGACTCAATGAGGAGTCATGGTGAGAGATAGTCACATTGACAACTAGAGACTTCTGATAGTTGGGGACTGCTGCTCATGGGATTGTTAGCTGGTTGTAGAGGCATAGAGGAAGGGTGTTCCTGGCGGCAGCGTGCATCTCCATTCTGCCGTTGTGGTGGAATGCTCCCAATTGGCCGCTGCGGCTGTCAACCAGCAGCAGTCCAGCATTCCCGTCTGCAGAGCATCGTGCATCGAGCCGTCGTCTTTCTGCTGCAGGGCGACCGTTTGCCAGCCAGCATGCGACAGGGAAGCAAGGGAAGAGCCGGATAGACTAGCAGACTAGCCTGGCCTGCGCCAAACGGGCTCATTTGTGGGCGGGCGTGGCTAAGGTTTAACTAACCGGGGGCTGTCCTCGCCTGTTTTCCAGGTTTTTCCCACTTTCCCGCCCTGTTCCCCCATCAACTCCATCCCAGCGCATCGCAACACCACCAGCCCACCACCACCCCGCCCGCTCTCGCAACACCCAGCTGTCGCAACACCCAGCTGTCGCAACACCGCTCACTCTATCTCGATCGAAGCGCATAACTATTCTCGATACGGGCGCGCGTTTTCTGCCCCGGAATTGCCCCGTTATTCGTCTCAAATTCCGCCTGGCGCAACACCAGCGCGCTCAGTGCGCCTTGCTGTTGTTGCCTGCCTACACAACCAACTTTCCACCAAAACCACCACCACCACCACACCCTATCGCTACTATCCATCGCCATCCTCTACAACCAGAAAACTCACACCATAATCATGCTCCTCCCATCCGCCCTCTCTTGCGACTCGCGCCAACACCCCACAACCCGCGCCCGCTTCGCCGCCAGCCGCCTCTTCCCATCCACCCCGCCGCCCACCGACGACAGCTTCATCGCCGGCAACGGCCTCCTCGGCACCTGTCGCGCCCTCCAGTCGCTTCTAAACTCCTCCCCCGCATCCACCCCGCGCCGCGCAAAGCCCGAGCGCCTCCAGAGCCCGCTCCATGTGCGCCCGCAGACGATAACGCGCGCGCAAAAGGTCGTGAAGAAGCAGGCGCCGCCTAGGGGTGTCAATAAGCGGAGAAGAGAGGTCTATGAGGATGATAGTGATAGGGAAATGGGAATGGGAATGGGAATGGGAGGTGTGGGCGCGGGGTTGTTGGGGGATGGATTCTTGACGCCGAAGAGGAGGAGGCGCGCGCCGGAGGAGTTGCCGTTGGGGTTGGGGAGGGAGGATTTTAGGAGGCTAGATGTGGATACACCGGTGGATGGAATGGTTATAGGTGCGCGGTTTAGGAGTAATAATGCGGAATGCGATGACGATGCGACGATTTCGATTCCGGAGATTCGAAGCGATGATGACGATACGGTGCCTTGTTCTTCTTCCCCGGATCCGAATTCAGATTGGTCGAGCGAGGATGATAGGCGATTGGTCGAGTTGGTGCTGGAGAAGCTGAAATTGTCGAAGCGGGATTGGAATGAGTGCGCGCGCAAGATGGGCAAGGATAACGATAGTGTTGGGAGGAGGTGGAAGGCGCTTGTTGGGGAGGGGAATGTTGGGCTGCGGAGGGGCAGACGGTTGGTTAGGGGTCGCATTGATGAGAGTTGGAGATGTGATCGTTGACTCTATTTATCAACCTCTGGATTTGGGGTGTGATTTATTTCTTTCTTTTGTTTTTTGTGATCGATTGATTGATCGATGGATGGATCTCTTCTCGATCTGTGCTGTGCGACTTGCATTGAATTACTGGACTGGACTGGACTCTTATCTTCCCTATGTTTGGCACATTTAGATTTTTTTCTTTTGTTTTCATTCAATAATTTATCTGGCGCAGGAAAACCGGTAACTATGGACGGATGGACGGATGGACGGATGGATTGGGTTGGGTTGGGTTGGTCGGGGTTGGCTTCGGCGCTTTTATTTTAATATTTTAACTCAACTTCATTAATTTAATTCCTTTTCTCCTCACACGCACTCTCAGAAAGTAGAAGCAGAAGCTAGACTGACCAACTGGTTGGTTGACTGGTTTGTTTCTCCTTATGTACATATATGCCCATGCCCATGCTCGTGGCCGTCTTCTTCCCTGCCCTTTCCATATCACGCATCACTAGGCTATCGTCTCTGCTGGCTCTTTTTTCCTTTTACATATGGACTCCTCGCCAAAAATTAGCGGTACATATGCATGTATCTATTAAACATCTACTTCCCTCCCTTCCTTCCTGCCTAGCCAGCTAGCTATGGGTCAGCAAACATACTTCTATGTATTACTGTGTACTCTGTGTGGGGGGTGGCGGGCTGTGGTTGCTGGCTATGATGGATGGGATGCTGTAGGAAGATAGATATGGAAGATAAGTCACATCTCAGCCTCCCTTCCTTTCTTTCGTTCATTTCGCTTCGTGTCATTTTTATGTCTGCCAATAATGGCTGCGTTTTTCTGATATTTTGCATGTTGGTTCTGCGGTATAACTACTAACTACTCCCTTGCAAGCTCCCTAGAGGGAGGAAATATGGCATAAGACCTGGCTGATATCTGGCTGGTCAACTAATTAATAGCTACAGGCACTTTCTGCGCGTAGCCGTTTGCGCGTAGCCATTTGCGCGCGCGTGTGGTTATGGTTAATCCCCTCCATGGAAATAATTAGGGAATATCTGTCGGGAATCCCGAGATATCTCATATTCATGCAATCTCACTTAGAATTAGTGTTTACACAGCCACCC
>JANTQG010000263.1:0-26086 GCA_032988185.1 Onygenales sp. PD_12
AAATTGAATGGCAAATAGATCTTGATGAGGGCTTTCAAATGAGGGTATTTGCATTTAGAAATTCAAAGGAGAAGGCATGTTTGAAGAATCAGAGTGTGAACAGAGAGATTGTAGATCAGTCAGTAAGGGGGTTCTTTTCTAGATATCAAATCAATTGAATGATTATATTGCATATATTTCAGAAGTAGTCCTACTACAACTTCTGAGAAAACATCTTCATATTCATAGTAGGCCTCTGATATTACTGGCTTCTCATTTAAAACTGTACTGAACAGAGCAATCAGTTCATCCCCCTCTAGTTGATATGAATAAATAATATAAGCTGCACATCCAATTCTAACTATCACATCCACCTGTTTTATAGTGATGATCTTAATGTTATCAACATACAGTGTATAGTATATTTAGTGTGATTTTAACCATCAGATGTTGGGATTCACAGCCTTGAGCTAGAGGAATCTCAGGATGACATTATAGTCTTTCATATCCATTACTTCAAAGTGAAAGCTCTGGTTACAAGAGAGTTTCTCATCATTAATTGCACATACATACACCTTATGTTAATTATAGGTCATAACCTAGTGTTTATTAATTGCACTGATCCAGTGTGAATCTTCACTGCCTTTTTCAAGATGTACTTTTACTTATTTTTAGCTGACAAAATTTGCTTTTACACCCAAATTAATAAGTACCCAGGCAATAACTAACCCTTGAGGAGTTTCTAGCTATATCTTAATCACTATTACTTCCTTGCTGCACCTCTATTTTATCTTATTTACTCTTAGTGCTACAGCAGCACTCAGCACTGAGGGATCTAGTTTTTTAACTCACACTTCTTCATGCACTTTTTAGGATGAAGTTCTCAGTAGTCATCAGGAATATAATCTGATTTATTGCAGTAAGAATACTTAAAGTAAGAGATGAACTTAGATTACAAGAATCAGCCTCTAAGTGTATAGTTTAGGAATTTTTTCCTTTCAGACTTCATTTTTGTCTAGGAATCAAAGGACTTCTTCTTGTATAATAGATTTACAGTGATTTCCTACTTAAATGAGAATAGTTTTTGATCCTTATAATACTACTCTATCTTATATAGAAATGTTAGTATCTCTTCATAATTCTTAAGATCTCTCTTTATTAGATGCACATGAATTTAGATTTCCTCTCAGTAGTGATTTATTAGATTAGAACTGCACTGTTTCTCCTGAATCTTATAGAGTAAGTATTTCTTCAGATTGAGAAGATATTTGATGAAATCTCAGATAGATTAATTGTTTCATTATCACACATCTATATATCTTTTAGTTAATTGTTGTTGGAGCACATTCAGATCTATAAGATGTAGTTATAACTACACATAGAGGTTTTTCCAGATGAGTAATAAATTCTCTAGATTTACTTTATAATTCTTATAGAAAACATTCTATTAGTAGAGAGGTTTTATGGCAAGCTTCTGCACAGCATTCTAAATGTAGTGTTTTTTAATAGTGTAGTAGTCTTCATTACATTTAAATTTCATTTTAGTTCAGATGATGAAATTCTTAAGCTCTGACATGCTTTTTCCTTAATATTTAGAGAAGATATTGAAGTGGGGACAGGGTGTGCGCATCAGGCAGCACCAAACAGGGCAGTGGCAAACATAAGAAAAGAATTGATATTAATATTGAAGCAGAGGAATGTATTGGCAATCTATAGTACAAAACAACACAGTAATAGAATGATAAGGCAACACACAAAAGAAACAAAAGATTTATCTCAAAGAAGCATACACATGCATGAGAAATCCACAAACAAACAGATGATGTCTTGCAATGAAAGGAAAATATCTATCTTCATGGCTGTGCTCAGCAGTGAAAAGCCTCAGCAAAAAATTGATCCGACCCAACAGCAGATCCCCACCACAATATCAATCTTTAAATAGGTAGTTTAGTAGGATAGCTGGGTTATTTCTGTGCAAGACCTTTTTAACATTTGATTTTAAGTTATGATTTTCTCCTGCATAATCAGCACAGCTACCTCTTAATTTATTAATTCATCTTATACTAGCTAGTCCTTCAGCACCTTCATGACACATTCTATCTTTTGGATTTTTCATTGCATTTATAGTTCTTTAATGCATTCTTCAATTATATATAGCTATACAGCAGGCAGGTATAGGTCTTCATCATCTGACCCTTCATTACTCACAGTTAATTTATAGTCAGATTCCTGCAGAGGATCCTACAGAGGATTCTGTAGAGGTTCAAGTTATAGTTCATTATCACTAGTCTCTTACTGTGTAGAGGGGTTGATACACACTTAAGAAATTTCTCTATAATTATTCATAATCTTTCTATAAGCTATCTTACTGTTGTTCATCTATTTCTGACAGACCATTCACTCAGGAGTGAGCAAATAGAATTGTAATATCTAGCATTAAATATAAAGGCTTTTTAATTTGAAAGGTAGACTATGAGTCATTGAACAGTATGATAGGAATAGACAGGTAAAAATGTATGTATATTTTAAATGTAGGGGTCATATAGTAATAGGACTGTTTGCTGGTTCTTTTTATAAGAAACCTGCACAGTATATATATTAAAGCTAGCTACTAAGTGCACATCATGTACATATTACCAGATACACTGTCAGGCACACTGCTGAGCCTGAGGTCTGAGATCTGAGGTCTAAAGGCACAGTTAATCTATGTGTGATGTGTAGTCTCCTTTGCACATTACAAAAGAAATCCAGTAGGTTCTGATGTGAGAGTTGTAGGGTTACCTCATTATATAACCTATTAAAGTTAGTATAGTATGATGTTAGATCCTTGATTTGACAAAAATCTATGAATTATTTATTACACTTTACATCAGCATTCAGTTCTTCAAAGTTTCTAATGACTCAGTGTGCAAAATTCTCTCATAACTTAGAGAGAGAGTAATTGAGTGGATCATTCAAATAGAGTTTCTCAAGACTCTTCTAAAGATTTTTAGCACTCTCACAAAGTAAGTTGATGCTTCTAAAGGCCTTCTGATGACTTATAAGGTTCTTTCCTGTGAGCTCCTACTCATTCTGAAAGTGAGCTTTCATCTTGACAACTCATTGTACAGCTGTATCATCCTTATATAGCTCATTATATATTAGGGGTTTTGCCATCTCAGATGTTTTAATATATCCTGAAGTAGGTAATTCATTTTCTTAATTATCATCTCTTTACTCAGCCATTCACCCTGATAATAGATTATATTTAGTTGAAATGCTAATGCTCAGTGTAAGAATAGTCAGTTCATTAGTGATTCATGCAGATAGAAAGAGACTATTAGATCATTCTCTTACCTATTATTAAAAATTGGAGATTTAGTCATGTAGGATCAATTCTGAGTTCACTTAATTATAATGTGTATTGATGAGTTTTTCCTCAAGAACATTATTTTAAATTCAGATGTTATGCAAATCATCCACTAACTTTATAATGAATTCCTTATTTATCTGAATAAATTGTATATTCTCATAATAGATGATATCTCTCATCTGCTCTATTATAATCTCATAGTCACATAAGATAACTTGAAGGATGCTATTCTGAGCTTCTAGGACTTTATTGGCAGGGATTAGATGAAGCATCCATTGGATGACATCCTGCAGTTTAGGTAATAATTAGTGGACATTATTAGAGCCCTGATTATAGGCTCCAATGGAGGTATCCTGCAGTTTGAGATTCATTGTTGCATTGCAAGAGGTTTTCAGCCTGTAAAAAGGTAAGGAAGATTCTTATAGGAAGGGTTTGAGGATGTTACTTTTATCTCTCATCTTAGTGAACATTTTTGAGACTTTTATATTCATGTGATAGGGAGCATAGCCTTCTTCAGAATCACTGGCTACCCCTCTCTTATCTTAGGAAATCACTGAGGTCATCATTGCTTATGTACAACTATATTATTTATCTAGGATTAGATTGTATAATCTTGCATCTAGCTACATAGCATTCACATTTCATCTTGTAAGAATGTTTTCTAGTAAATCTCAGGTGATTTCATAGGACTATCTAATATAACAAAATGAGCTATCTTATTGATAGAAAGCTATATTGCTCAGCTGTATGAACAGCCAGCATTTAGATATACTACTAGATGTGATTCCAAAGGTGTCTGATCATATAAAAGCTATGGAAAAGATCATGTAATTATATACAATGAAATAGGTGAGGCTATAGTATGAAAAGAGGTGTAGTATGTAGTAGCATCAGGTAGTGTAATAGAGCTACATATGATCACATGAACTGGTCACATGATTCTAAAAACCATAAATATATAATAATCTTGCCTGTCCTCATACAGCCAGACTGGATAAAAGCTTTCACAATTGAGATAGATGTCTTCAAGTGGGCAATTAGATACATCCTGTTGCAAGAAGGCTCAGATGGGAAACTCCACTCAGTAGTATATAATAGGTAGAAGCTCTTAGGTGTAGAACTAAACTATTCAGTATATAAAAAAAACTTCTTGTAATATAGTACACTCTGTGCATATAATACTGATACATTGAAAATAATTAGTAAATGATAATAATCATAGATCATAAGAGCTTTATATACCTTCATATTATAAAGCATTCATCAAAGTATCTTATATGATAGATATCTGAGTTCTAAGAATACAACATCCTTCTTAAATATTATAAGGAGATAGAAGCAGTTATTCCTAATGCTATTAGTTATAAATCTAACTTTATAAGAGAGGATTCTATGAATCTTATACAGAGAGAAATCATTCTAAATGCCATTGAGAGTTTAGATGAAATAAAATAATATGAGGCTATACTCAAATAATTTAGTATAAATAAGAAACTGAAGGATCTGAAGCTTGCATATATCATTAAGAAAATGTGTGGTTTTATAAAGCTGAGAAAATTAAAGGATAATATTATATTATATTATAACCTTAAGTATATTAAGACTTTCTATTTTAAGCCTTCATTCCACTAAGACTTAATTACTTGATTATACTGTGAGTTTGAATATTTTGAGAGTCCTGGCCTGCTGAGCATCTTATAAACACATACCTACTAACTGAGTATAAAAAATAATATTTAAGATTTTATGAAGTAATATCTGAACTGTCAGGTAACATGAAGTTCTAAGTTAGAGCTAAAGTATGAAGAAATGTAGTATCAGATTAGTAATATAATTTAGCCTTTTAAATGTTAGAGGATTAATCTTATTAGCATTCTTCCTTGCATGCTAAATGGGAACTACTAAATTATCACAATCATTAATTATATGACTAGCTAGCCTCTGGTGAAAGCTATTTCTAATGTAATAGAGGAAATAATTACCTGGTTTTTATATAAAGATATTTATATAAACTATAGCATACTATGAGAGATTCTGATAGATAATAAAATGAATCTAGTAAAAGAGGATATCAGACACTTTATAATGCAATTATAAATAAAATACTGTATGATAATATCTTATTACCTACATACTAATAGAAAGATGAAGAGACTGAATGAGATTCTAAGTTAGATGCTAACAAAATATTTCATAAGAAAGTTAATGAGATTATAAGATGAATATTTTCTATAGATACTTTTTATAATATAAGTTTATTAATATTTTATTATAAAGTATTTATCATTCTATTTTTTGTACAGCCTGCAGCCTTACATCCTGGAGGATACATCTGATTTAGTGGGGGAGAATCTAATGATAGATGATACTAAGCTAAGAATAAAAGCTATTATAAATGTGTGAGCTCAGGCAAATAAGTTGCTACTTAATTATATGATCCATTCAAAAAGAATCAGAAATTCTCTTATAATAAAGAGTAATATTAAGGAAGGATAATAGGTTCTTATCTGAAATGAGAGGCCTAAAAAATTTCAGTCAAGAGAGTTTAGATTGTATCAGATAATAAAAGCTTACCCACTTGATACATATATATTTAAGGAACTAGGGGGCTAAGTTCTATAATATCTTATTAATAGCTCATAACTAGTGAAGACTGAAATAGATAATCCTGAAGGATTATAATTATCTATAGTGATATTATTTATACTAAAGAAAAAGAACATTATAATTGAGAAGCCCTTAAAAGTCAGAGAAATCATTAATGTATATGAATTAGATGATATTACTTATTTAGAGCTTTTAACTATCATATGAAAGAAATGGGAGGCTTTGGAAGCTGCAGGACATTCATGTGAATTAATAAGTAATGAAATAATAGCAGGCTGCATGATCCTCAAATGCTGTCAGTGCTAAAAAGAAGACTAGAAAAAATAAAAAGAAAAGTATGATTAACTTACACATAAGTTGAGTCATAAGAAATGAGATTTAGAGAGGGATTCAACTATTTATATTAATTTATCTACAAAATTGATGGAGGATGAATCTTCAGAAGTGTCAGTAGATATACTAAATTAAATTAATGAAGCTTAAGAAGATGTTTAAGAGTCAGGTAAGATTAGCTTTCTAAGATTATTTACTATAGTGATTTAAACTGGTAGAGTTATATGATAGTATAATTATATAAGATAGAAAATAGATATATGAATATATACTCTCTACTAAATCTAGTCATTTTTATCATTATTTTATTTCTATAATTTCCTTTATATGGGCATGGCATTCTTTCAAATGGTTAGTAGAAATCACATGAGTTAGAAAGAAGAAACTAGAAAATATAATCTCATATTTTCAGACTGTAAGGCTGTAAGGGTTATTTCCCAGAAATCTAACTATATATATGAAAAATAAGATAAGAATTTTGAAATTATAGAAATTTTTTTTCCTTTTTTTTCTTTCATTTTTTTTTAGTGAGAAGAGGGATTATATAAGTTTAAAGCTTGAAGACCTTAAAGATCTTATAATAACACTTAAGTGTATGAATAATATTCTCTATCTTAGTTAGAATGCAGATAACCTTCTGTGCATTAAAGGTAGAAAGATACTCAGATAAAATAACATACTTATTCTATAAGATCCCACAAGAGGATATTACAGCAGCAGATGAGAAGGTCAGAAGAGGTAGCATAGAGGCTAGAAGAGTAACAGACTTATAATAGAGCTTTATAGGGGAACTCAATTTATTCATATAAAAGTGGAGGACTGGATATAGAGCTGAGAGAGGCAGAGAGTACATTAAGATAATAAAGATAGATAAGTTAGAATTATTAGTAATATTATTCTTCTTAAGAATGAATGTTATAGTCAGAGTTATAAGAATAAATATTATAGTAAGTTATATAGATAGAAAAGTAGGGATTTTAATCTCATATGTCTCAGATAGAGTCTTATAGTTGCAGGGACAGTCTATACTGTGTAAATTTACATAATTAGAGGTTCTAGGAAGAGAGACTTACAATATAACTTGCAATGTTTCACTTGTGAGTTCTACAAGCAGTAAGTATAAGTGTAGGCCCTCACATGAGTAGCTGAGAGAAGAATGCACAGCTTAAATAGATTAAGACTCTTACTATAATATTTATATAAGATATCTATCTTTTAATTGTAATAGTACATTAAGATTATATTAGAGTTTAGACTACTGTCATTAAATAGTTTCTACTGCAGGATGAGATCCCCCATGAGGATTTATTATAATAAGTATAGATACTAAGGCCTATATAACTTCTATAGGGGATTTATAAGGAACTATAGGTTAATAAAAAGACCCTGCTCTCTTATAAGATCAGTGTGAAGGATAATGATCTTCCAAATAGATTTTCTATTAGTATAAATATAATCTTACAAATTAGACTTCTTCTTGAATTCATTAAGCTTCTTTCTGAATAGTAGGAGGTTAGTATGATTATAGAAATTTTAATAGATCAGTATAATAATCTGGTGATCTAGGAAGTAGGTGGTAGAGTAGCACACCTAGTAGTACTAGTAGTTAGAGTTAGAGGTGAAAGACAAGAGAGAGCTCACATAAGAGAGTAGGTAGGACTTAGGCTACTTATTCACAGAATACTTTCTGATGAAGCTGGAGATCTCTGTTATAGAATGAGAAACCATATGAACTGAGGCTGAAGAGAAAGTTTTACAAAAAGTAAGAAAGATAAGAGAGTAAGTTAAGTGAGAGCTGAGATGTATAAGATTAATGTTAAAGGCTACAGAAATGTGATTCTGAAGGTGTCTAATTATATGAAAGCTATGGAAAAAATCATGTAATTATATACAATGAAATAGGTGAAGCTGTAGTATGAAAAGGGGTATAATATATAGTAGCATCAGGCAGTATAATAAAGTTATATATAATCATATGAACTGATCATATGATTCTGAAAACCACATTCTCCCCTATCAAATCTGACTTTACCTTAAAGGTAGTTACTCAAGGTAGAATCACATAA
Organism: Onygenales sp. PD_12; assembly: GCA_032988185.1. Lineage (NCBI taxonomy): Eukaryota > Fungi > Ascomycota > Eurotiomycetes > Onygenales > Onygenales sp. PD_12. Next base: position 8,338 of record JANTQG010000263.1, read on the forward strand.
TTCACTAATCACACTAATTCAATTTAGTTATAATACTAGGTAATTACCTCTTTTTATATAAAATAAACCTCTTACAGCTTCATCTCCTAAAAAAAACAACCCCTCATATATGAGTAAACCTCTTACTCTCTTTACATAAGTTCTATCTTAAAGACTCTCTCACATCATTGCACAGCCTTTCTGCCATATAATTATCATGACTAGTAGAAAATATCATGCAGTTAAGTCTCTTTCAGCAGGATAACCTAGTAAGCATCTCATAAGGTCTATCCACTTCTACCCTATAAAGAACATTAGTCTCTCATAATAGAACACCATCTATATGAATGATAATAATTCTTCTAGTATAGATATATCATCTTTGGAGCTCATACTGAGCATTTTTCCTGAAACTGAAATATCACTAGATGTCTCTAACATTCATTTTAACCTTCTTAATGAGCCCCTTCTTCATCACTAGATTCTAAAACAAGCTCACACACTTTCTAATATCTTCTTTAACATCTATGATAACTCTACTGTCATCTGAAGCCTGTGCAACCTTCAGACTCAGCTCCCCTAATACCCTAAAAAGGAGTTGGATAATATTTATGTATTGCTGACTAAAGATGTGGACTTCAATCATCAGAGCCTTCACCTCAAGGCTGATGATAAGGAGGACTAGCTGTCTCTTAACTTTTATAAGTTATCCCTCTTTTCATGAAGTATTATAGCTTATTATATTCTTATTAGATCTCATCCTCTTAAGTTATCAAATTTCTATAGCTTTTAATGTTAATTTTATATACCTTAGCTCTTACTTAGCTTACCTTCTTACTTTTTCTACTTTTCATAAGACTTCTTCTTCAGCTCTAATCTATGTAATTCTTCATCCTAAAATAAAGATCTCCAGCCTCATTAGAAAGTATTCTGTAAATAAATAGCTCAAGCTTCACCTACTTCCTCATGTGAGCTCTCCCTCACCTCTTACCCCTAACTCCAACTACTGATACTACTAGATGTATTACTCTACTACCTACTTCTCAGATCACTAGACTACTGTATCAGTCTATTAAAATTTCTATGATCACACTAATCTCCTACTATTTGAAAAGGAGCTTAATAAGTTCAAGGAGAAGTCTGATTTGCAAGATCACATTTATACTAGTAGAAAATCTATTTGAGAGATCATTATCCTCTACATCAACCTCATAGGAAAGTAGGATTCCTTTATTAACCTATAGTTCCTTATGAATCTTCTATAGAAGTTGTATAGATCTTAATGTCTGCATTTATTATAATGAATTCTCATGGAGGATCTCATTCTGTGGTAGAAATCATTTGATGATAGTAGTTTAAACTCTAATATAACCTTAATGTACTGCTACAGTTAGAAGGTAAATACTCTATATAAATATTATAGTAAGGGTCTCAGCTCATTCAAGCTGTGCATTCTTCCTCTAGCTACTCATGTAGAGGCCTATACTTGCACTTGTTGCTTATAGAACTTACAAGCAAAACATTACAAACTATATTATAAGTTTCTCTTCTTAAAACTCTTAATCATGCAAACTAACATAATATAGATCATCCCCACAACTATAAGATCCTATTCAAAATATATAAGATTAAAATCCCTACTTCTCCATCTATATAGCTTACTATAATACCTATTCTTATAATTCTAACTATAATATTTATTCTTAGGAAGAATGATATTACTAATAATTCCAACTCATCTATCTCTATTATTTTAATATACTTTTTATTTCTTCTGACCCCACACTCAGTTCTCCACTCTCACATGAATAAATTGAATTCTCTCATAAAGCTCTATTATAAGTTCATTACTCTCTCAGCCTTCATACTACCTCTTCTGACCTCCTCACCTACTATCATAATATCCTCTCACAGAATTTTATAGAATAAGTATATTATCCTATCTGAGTATCTTTTTATCTTTAATACACAGAAGGTTACTTACATTCTAATTGAGATAGAGAATATCATTTATATACTTAAGTATCATTATGAGATCCTCAAGACCTCTGAGCTTTAAGCTTGTATGATTACTCCTCTCACTAAAAAAAAACAAAAAAATAAAAAAAATAAAAAAAATTTTCTATGATTTTAAAATTCTTATCTTATTTTTTATATATATAGTTAGATTTCTGGGGAATAGCTCCTATAGTCTCACAGTTTAAAAATATAAGATTATATTTTCCAGTTTCCCCTTTCTAACTCATGTGACTTTTACTAATCATTTGAAAAAAAATACTATACCCATACAAAGGAAATTGCAGGAACAAAATAATAACAAAATAACTAAATTTAATGAAGAGTATACATTTACATGTCTATTTCTCATCTCACATGATTATACTGTCATACAACTCTATCAGTTCAAATCACTATAATAAATAATTCTAAGAAGCTAATTTTATCTAACTCTCAGGCATCTTCTTAAACTTCATTGACTTAATTTAGTATATCTATTAATACTTCTAAAGATTCATCCTCCATTAATTCCATAAATAAACTAATATAAATAATTGAATCTCTCTTTAGATTCTATTTCTTATAATTTAACTCACATATAAGTTAATTATATTTTTCTTTTTATTTTTTTCAGCCTTCTTTTTAGTACTAATAGCATCTGAGGATCATGCAGCCTGCTATTATTTCATTACTTATTAGTTCATATAGATGCCCTGTAGCTTCTAAGGCCTCTCATTTCTTTCATGTGATAGTTGAAAGCTTCAAATAAGTGATATTATCTGATTTATATATATTGATGATTTCTCTGACCTTCAAGGGCTTCTCAATCATGATGCTCTTTTTCTTTAATGCAGATGATATCACTATGAATAATTATAATTCCTCAGAATTATCTATTTCAGTCTCCACTAGTTGTAAGCTATTAATGAGATGTTATAGGACTTAACTCCCTAATTCCTTAAGTATGTATGTGTCAAGTAGGTAAGCTTTTATCACTTGATATAGCTCAAATCACCTTAGCTGAAATTTTTTAGACTTCTCATTTTGAATGAGAATCTATTATCCTTCTTTAATACTACTCTTCATTATAAGAGAATTTCTAATTCTTTTTAAATGAATTACACAATTAAATAGCAACTTATTTATTTAAGTCTATATATTTATAATAGCTTTTATTCTTGGCTCAGCATCATTTATTACTAGATCCTCTCCCACTGAATTAGATGCATTCTCTAGGATGCAAGGCTGCAGGCTGTACAAAAGATAGAATGATAAGTACTTTATAATAGAGTATTAATAAATTTATGTTATGAAAAGTATCTGTAGAAGATATTCATCTTATAATCTTATTAATTTTCTTATAAGATATTTCATTAGTATCTAACTTAGGATCTCATTCAGTCTCTCCACCTTTCCATTAGTATGCAAGTAATAAGGCATTATTATGCAGTGCTTTATCTGCAGTTATGTCATAAAGTGCCTGACACCCCCTCCTACTAGATTTACCTTGTTATCTGTCAGAATCTCTCATGATATGCTATAGTTTGTATAAATATCTTTATATAAAAACTGGGTAATTATTTCCTCTGTCACATTGAGAACAGCTTTTACCAGAGGCCAGCTAATTATATAATTAATAGCTGTGATAATTTAGTGATTCCCATTCAGCATGTAAGGAAGAATGCTAATAAAATTGATTCCCTAACATTTAAAAGACTAAATTATATTATTAATCTGATATTATGCTTCTTCATACTTTAGTTCTAACTTAGAGCTCTATATCATCTAGCAATTTAAATATTACTTTGTGAAATTTTAGACATCATTTTTCATATCTAGCTAGTAGGCATGCATTTATAAGATACTCAGCAGGCTGGGACTCTCAAAATATCCAAACTTATAATGTAATTAAGTGACTAAGTCTCAGTAAAATGAAGACTTAAAATAGAGAGTTTTAGTATACTTAAGGTTATAATACAATATAATATCATCCTCTAATTTTCTCAGCTTTATAAGACCACACATTTTCTCAATGATATATGCAAGCTTCAGGTCCTTCAATTTCTTATTTGCACTAAGTTGTTTGAGTATAACCTTATACTATTTCATTTTATCTAAACTCTTAATGGTATTTAGGATGATTTCTCCCTGTACAAGATTTATAGGACTCTCTCTCATGAAGTTAAATCTATAATTAATAGTATTAAGAATAATTACTTCTATTTCCTTGTAATATTTGAGAAGGATGTTGTATTCTTAGAACTCAGATACTCATTATGTGAGATACTTTAATAAATATTTCATAATATAAAGATATATAAGGCTTTTGTGATCTGTGACTACCATCATCTACTAATTATTTTCAATGTATTAGTGTTTTATGTGCAGAGCATACTATATCATAAGAAGTTCTTTTTTATATACTAGATAGTTTAGTTCTGCACCCAAGAGTTTCTATCTGTTATACACTACTAGGTGGAGTTTCCCATTTAGACCTTCTTGCAACAGGGTGCACCTAATTGCCCACTCAGAGGTGTCTATCTTAATTATAAAAGCTTTTATTCAGTTCAGCTGTATAAGGATAGATGAGATTATCATACATTCACACAGCCTGATAAAGGCCTTCTCACATAATACATTTTAGACTATTAATTGAAATTTCTTTTTGTATAATAGCTCATTCATTTCCTTCAGTAGATCTAATAGAGACACTGCCAGAGCAGCAAACCCCTTCATGAAGTGATAATAATAAGATATGAGATCTAAGAACTATCTGATATGATGAACATTCTATAGTCTCAGTCAATTCAAAATCACTTTAATTTTCTTGGGTAAGGATCTGATCTTCTCTCTCCCAATAATGTAGCCTACAAACTCTATTTCCTGCATTCTAAATTAATATTTTGAGGGTTTCACATAGAGCTTATATGCCTTCAGTGTCAAGAGAATATATTTAACATACTTGAGATACTCTTCATATGAGTTGGAAAAAATCAGAATGTCATTTAAATATACTAAATATTAATAGTTATTTCTTTCTCATAGAATGATATTTATCATTGTCTGAAATGTGATAGATGTATTTGTAAGACTCATTAGTAGTATGATCCACTTAAATTTACCTCATTGAGTATTAAAGGTGGTCTTCAGAATAGATATCTCTCTCATGTGAACTTAATAGAAGCCAGATAAAAAATTGATCTTTATAAGATATTTTATATCACCTATGATGTCAAGCTGCTACTGAATTCACAGGAGGGGATAGCTGTTCTTTTCTGTAACTAAGTTGAGTACCTAATAGTTAATATACATGCACTATTTATTATGGGGTTTCTTCACAAAAAGCACCAGAAACCCCCACAGACTTAAGGAGAGTTATATGAGATCTTATTTCAGTAGTTTTTTAATCTACTATTACTATTCTTCCAAATGCACCTACAAGAGAGAATATATATTAATATTAATTAGTCATAAGTTCTTAATATTAATCTCATGAATGAATTCTCATTCAGGTGGTAACTTTAGCAGCAAGACAGTTTGAAAGATATTACTATACTTAGATAGTAGGGCTTTCATACATTTCTCCTCTCTAGAATTAATTGGTGCAGGCAGTTTCTTAGGTTCATTCTTTTATTATATAATATATAATATCATCTCTGCATGACCCTTACAGCCTATTTGATATATCTAATGGGACATCATGAGATTGAGGTTTTTAACCTGAGGAGCACTAAATATATATTACATATCATGAGGAAGAATTTCATGAACCTTTTTCTTCCTATCTATTAACCTTATGTAGTATGTCACTCAATTAATGTTCAGGTTAAATCATTTAAACCAATCTAATTCTAAGATGAGATTATATTCAATATTAGTAAGCTCATGTGCTCAGATCCAACAGGACTATCCCCCAAAGTGTAGGAGGAATTTAATTTGGGCAGGCAAGAGGATTCATTTTTTATCTGGAAGTTTTACCCACTTAGGGTCCTCCATGTATGAGGCCTTCAGTAATTAGCATGAGATATGATCTTTGATGTAGACCATGGAAGTACCTATATCAGCTAAAGCTCAGATAAGCACTGTACAGTCAGTTCTGATAAGGTCTAAATATATTAGTAACTCCCCTTCAACTACATTTAAATGCTTCTTTAACTTCTTAGCTTTCTTCCTTAGTTCCATCAGTCATCATCCTGCATTCACAGGATTCAGTAGATCATGCAGGTTCTTTAGTTCAGAAATCTATGAGACTTTCCACAATCAATCAGTAAGTATCCCAGGACTTACTAATCCTGTGAGTTTTTTGCTTCCTTATTCTTAGGATTTATGGGGCAAGTCTGGATGTCATGATTCAGGCAACTATAATGAAAATAGACTTTATGCCTCTTACATTATGATTTTCAGGCTTAATTGTTTTTCTTTGGAGGATTCAGAGCTTCAACAATCACATTAAGATTGATATCCATGGTGTCAGGATCATGTAGCACTGCCACAGAAGCATGCATATTCCTGGAAGTATAATTCACTGAATTTAAGTACTTCAGAGCAGTTTCCCAACAAAAAAGGACATCATAGGCCTCCTGAACAGTCTTCAGGTGAACATTCAAATAATTCCATTCACTTTTCATGATATTAAATATAAATATGATAAAGAAATTCAGTAGGTTCTGAGGCAGAAGTTATAGGGTCATCTCATTGTATAACCTATTAAAGTTAGCATAGTATAACATTAGGTTCTTAATTTGATGAAGATTTATAAATCATTTATTACACTTTATGTCAACATTCAGTTCTTCAAAGTTCCTAATGATCTAGTGTGCAAAATCCTCCTATAACTTAAGGAGGGAGTAATTAAGTGGATCATTCAAATAGAGTTTCTCAAGACTCTTCCAAAGGTTTTTAGTACTCCCATAAAGCAAGTTAGTGCCCCTAAAGGCCTTCTGACAACTTGTAGGGTTCTTTCCTATGAGCTTCTACTTATTCCAAAAATGAGCTTCCATCTTGGTGACCCATTACACAGCTGCATCATTCTTATGCAGCCCATCATATGTTAGGGGTTTTACCATCTCAGATATTTTGATATACCCCAAAGTAAATGGTTCATTTCTCTAATTGTCATCCCTTTACTTAGCTGTTCACTCTAATTGTAACACACAAAGAAGACTGCATGTCACATGTAGATTAACTGTGCCCTCAGACCTCAGATCTTGGATCTTGGGCCCAGCAGTGTGCCTGATAGTGTGCCTGGTAATATGCACATGGTGCACACTTAGTAGCTAGCTATTAATATATATGCTATGCAGGTTTCTTATGAAAAGAACCAGCAAACAGTCCTATTACTATATGACCTCTATGTTTGAAATATATATACATTTTTATCTGTCTATTCCTGTCACACTGTTCAACAACTCATAGTCTACCTTTCAAATCAAGAGCCTTTATATTTGACACTGGATATTACAGTTCTATTTGCTCACCCCTGAGTGAATAGTCTGTTGGAAATAGATGAATAACAACAAGATAACTTATAGAAAGACTGCAAATAACTGTAGAAGAACTCCTCAAGTGTGTACTGACCTCTCTGTGCAGTAAGAGGCTAGTAATGATGAACTATAACTTAAACCTCTACAGGATCCTCCACAGAAATCTAACTATAAATTAACTGTAGGTAATGAAGGGTCAGATAACAAAGATCTACACCTATCTGCTGTATAGCTATATGTAATTAAAGCATGCATTGAAGAGCTATAGATGCAATGGAAAATTTAGAAGGTAAAATGTGTCATGAAGATGCTGAAGGACTAGCTAGTACAAGATAAATTAATGAATTAAGAGGTAGCTGTGCTGATTATACAGGAGAAAATCACAGCTTAAAATTAAATCTTAAAAAGACCTTATATAGAAACAACTCAGTTACCCTACTGAACTACCCATTTAAAGATTAATATCTCCTCTAAATATTAAAAAAAAAACATGTCAGAGCTTGAGAATTTCATCATTCAAACTAAAATGAAATTTAAATGTGATGAAGACTACTATATCATCAAAAAACATCACATTCAGAATGCTATATAGAAGCTTGCTATGAAATCTCTCCACTAATAAGATACTTTCCACAAAAATTATAAAGTAAATTTAGAGAATCTATTACTCATCTGGAAAGATCTCTATATGTAGTTACAGCTACACCTCATGGATCTAAATGTGCTCTAATGAAAATCAATTAAGAGATATATAGATGTGTGATAATAGAACAATCAATCTATCTGAGATTTCACTAAATATCTCCTCAATCTGGAGAAATACCTACTCTATAAGATCCAGGAGGAATAGCATAGTTCCAACCTGATAAACTACTACTAAGAGGAAATCCAGATTCATGTGCATCTAGTGCCAGTGAAGAAAGACTCTAAGGATTATAAAGAGACACTGGCATTTCTATATAAGATAGAGTAGCATTATAAGGACTAAAAACTATTCTTATTCAAGTAGGAAACCACTGCAAATCCACTGTGCAGAAAGAAGTCTTTTGATTCCCAGATAAAAATGAAGTCTGAAAGGAAAAAATCTCTGAACTATACATTTAGAGGCTAATTCTTATGACTCAAGTTTACCCCTTATTTTAAGTGCTCTTACTATAACAAACTAGGCTATATTCTTGATGACTACTGAGAACTCCATTCTGAAAAGTGCATGAAGAAGTATGAGTCAAAAAACTAGATTCTTCAGTGCTAAGTGCTATTATAGTGCTGAGAGTGGATGAAATGGGATGGAGATATAGTAAAGAAGTGATAATAATTAAGATATAGCTAGAAATATCTTAAGGGTTAGTTATTACTTAGGCACTTATTGACTTGAGTATAGAAGTAAATTTTATCAGCTAGAAATGAGTAAAAATATATTTTGAAAAGAATAGTGAAGATTTCCATACCAGATTTTTGTGGTCTGCTGGAACAGTGCTCTGACAGCTCTGACACTGTTATGCAAATTGGAGCCATCATATCACTGTGGAAAGTGGATTTTACCATGGAATCACTGTTCTCTGAAATCTAACATTGATATTCCATTTATGTTAAAGCTTTTGACCTGTATATATTAAAATCATGAAGGATTTTGACAATATGTGACTATTCTATGAAATTGTAGACTGCTACTGCTCCATTCTACTACCATTCTATGTGTTGGAGCAATGATATGCTAGTAAACCTCAATTTAACAGTATACCTACCATTCTCTGAAATATAATGTTAATATTTCATTAACAATTCATCTGGCACAATGCTCTAGCAAATATATTGGAGAGCAAATTACAATGGAGGCCAATTACCACACTGTCCTGCTACCATTCTATATGTTGGAGCAATGATATGATAGTAAACCTCAATTTAACAGTATTCCTACCATTCTTCAAAATATAATGTTAATATTTCATTAACAATTCATCTAGCACAATGCTCTAGCAAATATATTGGAGAGCAAATTACAATGGAGGCTAATTACCACACTGTCCTGTCACCATTCTATGTGTTGGAGCCATGGTATAACTATAGAGTATTAGATTTACTATGTATACACCACCCCTGGGGTAGAACTTTGATATTTCATTATATTTTCATTTTTAGAATAGGGAAATAATTAAAAAGAACATCCATTCATTGTATTATCCCTATCTATATATCTAGAAAAAAAAAAGAAAAAACAGACCTATAACCCATTCTGAAAAACCTAGAAAAAACCATGCTCACCCTCCTCCACCTCCATACCCTCTGCCCTGTCTACCTCCTCTGATTCCATAGCCATCTCTGATTCTTCATTGACAATCACACTGCCAGGGTTTAGCAGTCTGACAACTAAAGAGTGTTGCCCATGATATTCCCCAGATTGGGGAATGGACTCTGGCACAGTGGTCAGGAATGAGGAACTGCATGCCATCTCTACATGAACATCTGAGAAACTTTTTATTAGGGTCATAAATGTAGAGGGGTGTGGGTGTTGTTTTGGGCTTAGAGATGATATTTCCCTGGAAGTGGATAACTTCTACTTCTACTATGTAAATAAGATATAAATTAGTAATAAGTCATTCATATTGAATTTATCATACATACATCCTGGATGGGGGGAGGCAGCTTGGACTCCATCATTGCCAATTTATACTCCAAGATGTTCATTGCACCCCTGATCCCCCTGAGGTGTTTCTCCATATCCTGATTCATAATTTATTAGCTAGATTAAAATAATAATTCAAGGAATCCATTTACCTTCATCAGTGAAAGAGCCACAGATGACTACTTGAGTATGGTCTCTCCAACTTCCCTGCTTTGCTTGAGTTCAGAGGCCATCACATTAAGTATAGCAATTTTTTTAGCTTCCATCTTTGTTAGCTTTAAATCCACTGCCTGCCCACCAATAACCATCTGCACATTCTTTTTCTTTTTTACTTTACTTTCCTCCACAATCAACTCTGCCAACTCTGGCTTGATCTCCTCTACCTTATTCAGCAGGCCCATCTGATGCATGTCCTTAACAGTATCATTCATGATGTTCATATAGGAGACATGCATGGCATGTGCAACTATGACACTCTCCAATAGCACTTCCAGAACTTCCTGGCAGGATTTCTTGTCTTATACACAATTAAAACAGGAGTTTCTCAACCCAATGACACAGTTGCAGAGTCTCTCCAAGTTCTTTGAGTACACATATTTCAAAATGCAACAACAATAGATGGTATTCCCTTCATCATTATTCATAGCAGCCAGTTCCCTACTCTCTGGATCCTTCTTTGATCTGGTCTTGCATGCAGGTGTTCCACTAGCTGTCATTTTAGCCATAATTTTGTAGTCTCTGGCCTTGTCAGTTCCTACATCTTCTAAAGTCCAAACTTCTTCAAATGAAATGACTACTTACCTGATCTTTTGAGGTGAGCAAGGGAGGGGAGGACAAATTCCAATACTTACAGGGAGGGGGGGGTAGATAAACATTGGGCTATCAGGCACATGATTGAAGAAGAAGAAAGAGGAAGAGGAAGAGGAAAAAATGAGTGTTTTGTAATGAATTAGGTATTGCCTGACTACCCTACCTGGCAATCAATACATCACTTTATTTACTCATTTTCAGTTCATCTCCAAAATCAATATCATCTCTTTTTATTTTCTATATACTAAACCAGCCAACTCAAATACAACTATAGAATGAGCTCATACTAATGTCTTTTAAGATAATATATGATATAGACCCTCACCATTTTCAGAATACACATGTGAACTAGCTACTGACAGCTCCAAAATATATATATATAGATCTGTGAAGCAAGTACATACTAATAATAAAGAGTAAGTGCAGTAATTTCCCACACCCTCCATCATATCATTGAGATAGATATTGGGAATGCTTTATAAATACTTCATTTTACTACCTGGCAGCAGCAAATATACTGAAATTAAACTAATACTATGTGGAAGATATATAGAAAGCAATCTGAAATGAATATATGACCACTCAGTTGAAAATCCCTACCCATGCATTCTCTCTGACCATATATTAGAATTATCTCCTCCACAATGAAACCATCAAATCCTTTATTCTCTATCCAATACATTCAGCTCTGCAACCAGTGATTCATTTTATCCAGGTTTTCATGGAAGAAATATGCTCTGAAAATGCACCCAATGCTACTAATCCACATCTCACATTCAAAGCCATAAGTTATACCTTACAAAGTCACAGATCCTGTCTACCCTGAGATGGGGATAAAGCATATCTTCTTCTTCACAGCCTCCTTAACTTCAGAATTGGATTTTCATTTCTTTTTGGGTTTTTAATGGGTAATCAGCTCCACAAAGTTCCTCTGGCCTACACCACTGTATTGTTCTGCAGAGGCTATATGATCCCAAAAATTAATAACTTCATCCCATGCTCCAACTTGAATACATCTATCCTCATCCCTTTCAACTAGATCATCCTACAGCTTAACCTGGGTAGCAAGATTCACATATATTTCTAGGTGAGGTATAAGCCATTGATCTTCAGGATTGCAGGTACTAACATGTATGTTTAATATATCATTACTCTATAGAATTGGACTGTTCATAGTCCAGGATCAGCTCAGTCTAATAGAACACCTGATGAAACTTATCCAAAGTGAACCCCTAGAAGAAATGCTGGAAGATACCCTCCTCATCAGTGTAGTTGTATATGCTACATTCTGAATGGCTGGCTTTATCCAGCTCTTTTTCCCACCAGACATGTTCTTGTGATAAAATCAACAGATTAGCAGTTTATTCCAACTTTAAAATACCCATAGACAGTGTTGACTACACAGCCCAGTACTATAATATTTTCTATTCAATTCAAGTTGGAGCTTTATCAACTGATCATAAGCACTCTAGATCCCCATCAGTGACCCTGCCAAACACTCTGTATATAAAATGGCTGATTATTGATCCCCATAGTTGATAATCAGGTTAGTACCCAGAGCCATCATCTCTGAAATCCATTTCTGTGCCCATCATAATGATGTTCTCCTAGAATTATTAATTAGCCTATATTTCATATTTCTCTACCTATCATTAAACCTCCATTAATTCTCTCTAGATTTATCTTAACCCATGGCTGACTTCAGCTGGGTTTTCAGTTGGATTCCACTGGGTATCTGGGTTAACTCTTACCTTCATATAGCCAAGTGTCTTGCATTTCCACATCCAAAAATTGTTGAGTGCACCATTCCATGCTGTGGTCCACATACACAATTCATAACTGTAATCCTGAAACACCCATAATACCAGTTCATCTACTTCCCTAGAGAATGTAAGAAGATATGACCATCTTGTCTGCTGCTGAAGGTTCCTCTCCTGTGCACAATCCATCTACTCATAGGACTCTGACACAATCTGATTGTGCTGTCCATTGGAATTAGAGGATATGCTACTCATGCAATTCTGGCTTTCTATTAATATGCTACTACTTCTAGTAAGTGCAAGGTCCATGGGAGGAAGCTCATCCTTCTGGCCATCAGACTACTTCTGGTTAGCAATACATTCATAAAGTTCTTATTTGTGGAACAGAAACTAACCATACTACTCAATTCCAAACTGAAGAAGTTAATGGCAGACATGGCTGGGTAGTGGGTAGGCCAGGTAATGATATGAAAATAAAATTATATCTGATGGAGAAGGAAACCTATAGACAATGAAAGGAAATGGAAAAGATTGAAGTTCATAATTCTACTAGATGATATGACTTGAGACCCCTATTTTTAGAGGCACATTTAGTATACATTTAGTCCCATTTCTTTTTTCAGAGCTATCATATTCATACTTCTTTTCCAATTTTCCCACTTTTCCCTCTGAAAAAATCCAACCTGTAATATGGCCATCTGCAGCCTTCACCATCTTAGAAAACACACCCTTTATGGAGCAAACAAGCACCCAGCTTCAAGAGGCTAATGTCTGAAATTGCCACAGGACACCTCTGAAAACTACATTAATACTGATATAAATGATTCAACATTTGATCATGACATGGGATCTTGGGATTTTATGTTGGAGCCCATATCAGGTGATGTAGAGGTATGTGTTTATATTCTGATTCAATTATTTACTTAATCTTTTAACTTAGAAAATCAGGCAACAGATCAACCCAACCAGCCCACTGAAAACAATGATAATAGGGATGCTGCATACTCTGATAATGAGCTCTACAAACCAAATGAGAAAGTAAACATGATATATTGGCTCCTAAACACTACTCAGGCAGCTTGTAAATTGGCTGATGATGAATATACCATGAATAATAACATTAATGATGATGTGGATCATTATACTGAAACTGAGGAGGATAAAATGGATAACATCAATGCCACATCTGAACATCCTCTGGGGGTCTAAGAGGCCAGAAACTCTGAGGTTCAAGAGGTTAATTCCTCCAATCTGACTATTCAAGGTAATAATCTAATAACCTCATCACACATTAATAGTAAAGCTAATTGTATTTACATAGTCAACAACCCTGCAGAGCTTCTTGTTCATAAACAGGATAAGAATTGTATGGATCCTTTTACAATGGCCTTCACTTTGTGGACAGAGTCTACTGGGATATTTTGAGAGCTATACCAGTCATTACTGCAGATTCTCTGGACTCTGAAGGATATCACTCTGATCCATAACCTCCCTAATAGACTATTAAATCTAAAAAAGAAATGTAGGGTGCAGTTCCCAATCCTTTCACTACACTGCATGCAGATTCTGATTATCTCTCCAGATCAGATGCTAACATTCTCTCATGCTGAAAAATGCCTTACTAATCATACATTGATGTTCTTATACTTCCAAGACATGGTCTCATTGGTGTCAAGGCTTGTTAAGTCCCAGAGGTTTCAATAGCACATGCACATTGGGATGGCAGAAGTTGTCAACTCCCCTATGGAACTATAGTACTCACATAGCTGGGGAAGCTCAATTAAATACTGCTTCAGGGAATTTGCCTTGTATCCTTCCACCAGTGAACTGATTTTCCCCTCTGATTTCATATGGTATCAGTGTGAAAATGATAAATATCCATGCAGATGACCAGACAAGACCAACTTCAACTATATGGGCAGAGTGTGGTTTATTGAAAAGGATAGATAGAAGACATCCCCATATTTCAATAGGACTGTTTTGCAGATTCAATCTACCATGTGGTACTCAACTCTGAATGTAGAAGGACCTAATTTTTAGAGTCCTCATTTACCCTTCCATTAATATGAGGTAATTTTAGTTGAGAGTAACATATTAAATATTATTCTGGCAAGCTCTGTTCTATTCAGAGCCTACATCTTTATTAATTATACCTTTAATGAAACCAACAACACCTTTCTGACTGAGAATTCCACTCCTGGTCTTTTCCTTCAGAGGGTTCTTCATGTGGCTTCAGCTACTACTCAGCCATACTGCAGATCAACACCAATACATAGAGAGCTAAAGATTATGATCTATAAGAGGAAGTTCTTAAAGAATACCTTTACTGGAGAGTAGAAAGTATTGTCCCTTCCTTATCAGCTTTTTATTGATGGGTTTGGCCTCTATCAGAACATGTATTGAAGTTTAATGGGTGTGTACTGGATTTCAGCTCTAAGTGCAGCTGAATGTAAGAAGCACAATAACCTGTTCATAGTGATATTTGGTTCACATGGTATGAACTTCCTAGATACTATTGGAGTCTTATCCCCTGAATTCCTACAGTTGGACAGTGAGGGCATTCTAATTAACATTAATGATAACACTGTTTGGGTCATTTCTTTCTACTTATCATTTATTGGTGACATGCTACAGCAGAATGGGAATGCTGATATCAAAGGCTCAAGTGCAGAGTACTCATGTTGGAGCTGTCTGGTTGAGGACCAAAAGAGATTAAATTTGTCATTTAATATTATTTAAAACAGGCACTATCACCATGACACTCAATAGGTCTAATGCCAGGCAGAGAGTGCTCTGAACCTGACAAAGAGAAAGAAGCTGTAGTAGAGGAGCAGATTGGTGGACAATGACTCTTGCCTATTTAAGATATGCCCAAGTTTAAATCTGGTTACATTCTTCCCATCTGATCCTGCACACAGTGAGTATTCAGGAATTTCAAAAATGGCTCATTCTGTGCTGATGGAATCAGTGTTAACTCCAGTCAGAAAGACTGAGTACCTCTGAATATTGCAGACCTTCTCTTTCCCCTGAGAATGGGCATGCCTACAGTTATCTCTTACCCATCTAGAGAAGTATCAACTGCAAGAGCATGCTTGGGCATCCATTCTGATACCACTTATATTATAATGTGGCCTTAAATGTTCATGGCTTAAAGATCAAATCTATAGGGCACTCCCACTGGCATTCTCAAAACTTGGCACCCCAGCAGTGAACTTGACTATTAATGTATTTATGGCAATTGCAAGAAGCAATTCAATCTTGCTATCACATAATCTGGCTGTCCATGACTCAAAAGAAATTCAATAAATCATTACCACTACTCATTAATACATACAGTTCTTCCTAGATGCAGCAGTAAATACAGTACAATGAGCCCAGGCTCCTTCTCATGCAGAGTTAGTAAGTCAGAGCTGATGAGCATTCCCAGTACTGAGTCAAGTGTTGGTATCAATCAGGTCAGATGGATATTCTACCTTTATCATGGCAGAAGGTCTGGAGCAAGACTTAGCTCTCTCTATGAAAAAAGGTGCATCCTTCATTGGAATGAAAAACTGACTGAATATGCATATCAGACTGCACTATATTAATGAAATCAGAGAATATGGAACTGCCAACAACAGCAATATGTTGATAGGGGAGGATAAATACAGAGATTATAAACAACTAATCTGCCATACAAATTATTGTGACATTGAAAAGATATTACTTCAACAGGAGAGTTTTTATTGGACAGTTCAGCTTGCTTTTCATGGTGCATTTGATGACTCTCAGTCAGAACTTAAGGAGAGATTAAGGAAAATCCATGAACATTGTTCTGCCCTTCTGATTAATCTGATTTGAGTTGATGATCATAAATCTAATGATGTTCTTTCAATCAATGAATTATGTGTGCTGGAGAACCTTCCAGATCATACCTGAAAATCCCTGTAGGTAAACTTTATATCTTTACTGTCACCAAAGAATAGCATGGATATACTGGGAATTCCAACAAATCAGATATCAAACCTTCTGAATGTCCACCCATTCCTTCAAAAACTAAAATAGGCATACAGTCTTGATTGGAATAAACCATCCATCCTAGAACCAGGGCCAAGGCCACTCCAATTTTACTGAAAAATTACTTTTATACCTAAGTACCATCTCTCATTCTCATTAGGATACTGTTGATTATATGCTTATTTATTATACAGTAATGAAACCTGTTGGATAACACTCATACAAGGGGATGTTATTGAGTATAGAAATTCAAAAATTAGTTGGATCCAAGCTGTTTTTATTCATAACTTATATGGACATGGTGATCAGGTCTTTTTTGTAGTCACATTAGTGAGTCCAACTGGGTCTGATGGATTATTAGGCCTACTAATTCTAAGTGATGATTCTGGGGATTACACAATAATTGGCCTTCCTACTGTGTGAAAATCAAGTCTCTATGTTATACTGATCTGACATAAGTCTAGGAGCAGGTTGTGATATAGCCCTGAAGGCATCAAGCTTTTGCACTGTACATAGGATGTGTCATTTTTTTAGCTGCTCCTAAATCCCAAAATCCTCTTTAGCAGCAACTAATAAGTCAATTTATTACCCTGTACATAATCATTCTCTTCTTTCACACTGGCAGTGGCTGATCATCATCATTCAGACTACATCCTCTTTGTGATAATCAGTCATGATGTCTGATGCTGGAAAATGATGCTACAAGGTAGAAAAATAATGTGCTCAGAAGTAGGAGACTCCCACACTAACACCTGCTCAGTATGATGGCCCATCTAGTGCATTTTGTAGGTAAGATTCACTAATAGGCTCTCCTACACAATCTCATGCAACAAGCCCAGGGTGGGCCTTAATATCTCCTATGATGGGTAGCATTCAGGGTCAAATACAGGGCAACACCCCTACTCATGACTCAGCACTTGACCCTGCAAATATCCCAAAGATCACTAATATATGTTATAATATTAATTTACCAAGTGATCTGGCACTCAACCCAGTAAATATCCCAAAGATAACTGATATGTGCCATAACATTGATCTACCAAGCAATGCCTATAGGCTCAATGGAGAGGCCTATATTAGGTTCAATTTCTGAAAGACAT
>JANTQG010000264.1:0-26023 GCA_032988185.1 Onygenales sp. PD_12
ATGGAACTATCCTACAGTGCAAGAAGGGTATAATTCTCAAGCCACACTGTAAAGGCAAAGGCAGGTAAAGTAGATGAGTAGATTGTTTGTAAAAGATCTCATCATTTTGTAGTATGAATATCTTCAGAACCTTATAGGTGCACCAGGAGGAATACATTGAGATAGCCTTGAATCTATCATTTGATGTTGACTGAATAGTTGTTCATATTTTTAACTACAGTTGAATAAATCATTGCCTGATTCAGCCAGTTTTTCCATCACAAACTATTATCTGTCAGGGTCCAATACATGTGTTACTAACAGCATTATTGGGATGTGTAGAAATGGGGTCACTTGGCTTGAAAATAGAAGTTATATAGATAAGAAGTTCTTCATGATTAAGGGTAATAACTTCAAGGATATGGTTATAGAACCTAATAGAAAGTATAGTATCTATAGTAGTTAGTATCAAATAAAGAAGGACACTAGTTTCAATGGAATGAGTAAAAAGGCAGCATGTTAATATATCTCTAATGTAAAGATTGCTCTGTTCAAGAAGACATGGATGCTCAGTTCATTTCATATGTATAGATTGAAATGTCTCTGTTGCTTCTAGGTTCCAGATGGAGATGCTAAGTAAGAGATAATTTATTAGCTGTTTATAAATACAGGATAATATAAAGGGATATATAAAATCTATATAGGCTCAAAAGTGAAGACATATATGCATAGAATACTGTTGGAATTAAGAAGCAGCTGAATGGAATCTAAGGGAAATATATATCTACATTCTTCAGGTAATTACATCTCATAAGATTAAGAATCAGATGATAAGAAGTTGATTTCCCAAAACAGCATCAAACCAGCAACTCAAGCTTTATATTTACTAGCTATTATAAGGTTGCTGGGATGATCATATAAGTGGAAGGTAGTTAGTTGAGTAGAGAGGAATCTGCAATGTGTCTAGGCTATAAAGGTGGAAGTTAGTCATAGTTATAAAGGAGAGAATGGATAGATAGCATACTGATCACACTATAACACTGAATCTTAAGGATAGAGTTAAGAGATAAAAATGTTTCTTATAACTTAGACCACTCATACAGCCAACCATACTTCTCAATTCATAAGGAGATGGATTCATTCCATAGCCTGCTCATCAGCTTGACACAGCTAAGAGAGTGAGGTTCAAAACACTGTAGGATTAGATTGAGGCAATCAAGATTAAGTCAGATAAATAGATCTTTAGAGTTTGTAAGGACTTTGAATTGACTTGAATGTGTGGTCATTTCATTCATATTGAATGGAATTAGCTGTGAGGGGAGATGCCAGTTCTTGGGGTGTTTGGTGCAAAGCAGACAAGGGAAAAGAGAAAGTAAAGCTAGATAGATAAGGAGAGACAATACTCAGACTGTTTATTATTATGTTGCTTTAATAACACAATAATAAAATCAGTAATTTACTAATTGCATGTGATGTTGAATGGCAATCAAGGGGTGAGATAACTTTAGTATTAATAAATAAAAAGAGAATTAAGAATAGAGAGTTAAAAGATGAATACTAAATAATTAGTGTATCAGAGTCTAGGATAGAAGGAGAGAGAGTAGAGAGAGAAGGTTAATGAGGTCCACTAGATGGAAAAGAAAAAGGGAAAAAAATAACTTTCATTGTAGATACTAAGTGGATGGTTTATATTAATAGTAGGATTAATATAAATACTACTAGAGGAGAGCTGAACAGATAGGCTATTATTAATGTCAATTCCTAATAGCATCTAATAAAAGCTTTGAGAGGAAAAGATAAGTAAGGAAAGAAAAGTAAGAAAAGAAAAGCATTATTTACAGAATAGAAAAGAATAAATCTATAAATTGCAGAAAAGAGTACTCTAGAACTAGAAGAGTACAGACAAGTAGAATTGATTAAAATGTTGAACTCACACTAGTATTCTCTTGTATTCAATGAGTTGAACATCAAGACAGTCAAAGAACTAGCTAGGGTCTTATAGTTTGATTATAGAAAAAGGAGAGGTAGCCTTGAAGAATCACTCAATCTTCAGAAAGATGGATTGTCTGAGAGCTTTGTATTCAGCTTTATTAGTTAAATCCTGAAGGGTCAAGGAGAAGACTGTGTCATGCATGGTGAGTAAGACAGTAGAAATAGGCATTAATGACTTAATGACAGGTAAATGATATGGAAAACCAGACAGAGAAATAATATTAATCTCTTCTTGTATAAAAGTTCTATCATTTTGGGGTAAGAACTTGGTAAGCACCATAATATGACATTGAGAATGTAGTAGACTAATAAGTATAAATCTATCATTAGGTAGAGAGTAGATGTGCACATTGTGTTGCAAGTCATTAGAAAATTGCTGGATGATGTTTTTATTTAAAGCATCAAGCACAGTAATCCTGCAGACTGGGTTAGTACTACTAGCTAGAAAGAGAGGCTCTAAATTGATATATACTAGGTATTCACTGCCATTAAGCAGGATGCACTTAATAAAGGTGTGATTAATCAGAGTAGAGTAGATAGTAGTCAGAGTGCTGTTTTGTTAATAGATGGGGTATTCAGATTTAAGATTATATATAGATATACTGAGGCCATCAAAGTTCACTGTATACACCTTGTTCTTCCCAATTAAATATGGAGTATTCCATGGGGCTGGATAAGACCAATTCTGTCTGGTTTAAAGGCAGACAATAAGAATGATGCTAAGTCTGGAAGAGGAAAGAAAGACTAATAATTAGCTAGTTGTCAAGATAATATATAGATTGAGGAGATATTTGATAAACCTTTAATGATTAGAGACACACAAAAGACCCACATCATTGACATGTATCATAGTGAGAGAGGGGATAATATTAAAGAGGCAAATAATCTCATAGCATAGGCTCAGAGTATCATAATAAGTATATTAGCAGTAGATCTTGCAATCTTCAATTCAGGCTAGATAACTCCTACCTATAGATAATTTAAAGCTGATATTATTAGGGAATAATTGCTTCTCAGTGACTGTGCCATGAGAAAAATAATAGAATGTGTTGACTAAGGAGCCTGTCAGCCTTGCAAGGCAAAAATGAAATATTAGTATATATTTAGATGTAGATATTGTAGTCTCTTGGCTAATACATCTAGGAATGTAAATCAGTCAGTGTATTCAGACTAATGATAAAGCCAGCTATACTTTCCAGCCCATGATGTGGTAAAGTGATTTCAGGACATACTAACTCAGCTGAGGTAGTAGACATTGAAGAGTTCAAAATCATTAAGAATTTTGAACACACACTCAGGAGAGAGATAATCAAGTGGATTAGCACACTTAGTGGGAGGTTCTGATTACTGAGTATCACTAGATGAAGGGCTAAATAGTAGCATTTTTTATGGGTAATTCAAGAGAGAGGGGCAACAAATGAAGAGAGAGAAAAAGGTTAAAAGTGTAAGTAAGAGTATGATGCAGGTCTAGTAGAGGAATGACTGTAAAAAAAGAAACTTATTACTAAGTAGTTAGAGATGAGAAAAGATAGTGAATACAGTAAAATCATGATGATATTAGGTCATATTGAGGTTGAGTTAGATATAGTGAGTAACACAACATGAGGCCTGACTAGGTTAAAGGATTTTTATTTCTTGCTATTTTCAGTAGCAAAAACAGCAGGGAGGCAGCAAGCATGAAAAGGTACTGTATATGAACTGAGGTCTTCTTGGTATATAGTACTATAATATGTCTAGCCTTGTTACAGGCAAAAGGGGGATAAAAGAGGTAATAGTAGATAGAACTATAAGAATAAAGAATGTTTTAAAGATAAACACTAAATAATTAGTGTATCAAGAGGTTGGGAAGCAGAGGAGAAAGCACATTTAAAAGTGGAATATCACAGTATGAGAGCCACATGAGGATAGGGTGTCAGCTATGATTCAGACTGTTCCCTCATGGAAGACTTGAATAATAAGAAGATAGTGCATGGGAACTAGTAAGCTTCTGACAGGCTGTAGGGGAGCTAGGAAATAGTATTAGTTGATAGTTATAGTAGATAGAGCTTCAAGTTCAGGAGAGGGAAGTAGACTTATGTAGTAAGATAGATTTTAATTGTGGTGGTGAAACTATGGCAATGTCTGCTCATATTGAGGTTGAAATGAACACAGTGCATAACATAAGATATAAGCCCTGATCTGAGTTGCTAGGTGTGGGTGGTTTTGGTTGCCTATTATT
The DNA here is from genome assembly GCA_032988185.1 of Onygenales sp. PD_12. Lineage (NCBI taxonomy): Eukaryota > Fungi > Ascomycota > Eurotiomycetes > Onygenales > Onygenales sp. PD_12. The sequence continues at coordinate 4,190 of JANTQG010000264.1, forward strand.
TTCAGTGACATAAATCACAGGGGATAGAAGAAGGAAAAGAACAAAGCACCAAAATCATACATAATGGGTGCTATGATGGGTTGATGTAATAATTTACTATACTCAGTTTTTTTTTTTTTTTGCCTGTACTTGAGATTAAACTCTTCATCCATTTAGTGTGACAGACTGTATTACTAGAAGGGGACAGGAGAAATAAAGGCATTCAGTGTGCTTTGATAACATAATTAACATAAGATGGAAAGACATTACAGGCAGAATTACTATATGGATTATTTAAAAAAAAAAAAAGAAAGATAGATTTAAAAGTCAAAGAGGAAAACATGAGAGTGTAAATATAATGCACCTATGATTACCCAGATTGTACCTCAGGGCATTTTCTGAATGTTAGGTATAAGATTATAATGGTTTGAAAAGCCTATAATGGGTTGAATGGAGTCCAGGCAGAACATTAAGTCAATTAAAATATTTAAATTATTAGTGACTTGTTTGTAAAGTTGATGATCAGTATATTAATAGAGAATAAAGAAGTAGATTATAGAATCTAAAGATTCAACAGTAAGATAGAGGGATAGGTGAATGAAAAGGTATTTTAAGGATAAATCATATAGATGAATGGTATCTATTTGGTGTTTAGTAAAGATACTATCATTCTGTAGTAAAAATGTTTTAATAAGCATTAAAAATTGAATGAAAGATGATTATTTAATAAATGTGAATTCCTCACTCAATACTTCCTACACATAGGAGGAGGAAGATCACAGCTGATAGAATTACTACAGAGCTTTACTACTAGAAGAGTGTAAAACTCTAAGGCTGATAGCCTTAGTTGGAGGTAACTTGATATAGAACTCTGAATGAATGGTCCATTCAGAGCTATTAAGTAGAATAAGCTTAATTACCCTGGAAATTCTTTTAAATTCAAAGTATCATGCTCTCACTTTAAGTATTGGGTGTGAGTAGATACAACAGCTGGATTTGAGATTATATGCAGACATGGTTGGCAGCTCAAGTTAGATGTTTAAAATAACTAAAGATTATTAGCCTGGCAGTGTACTTAGCTTGAATAATGGCAGAAGAAGAGAAAATCTAAAGACCTACTAGATAATGATTATATTGTTTTTTAGTATACTGATAGCCCTACTTTATTAACTGGCTGCATGCAAGGCATGCATAATATAGGAATCAATCTATAGTGTAAAAGATAAGTAACATGCAGATAGGAGTTTACTTGAGCATAAAGAGAATGAAAATAGAAAAAGTGGGTGGCATTAGAATATAGAGTAGCTTAAAGATAGATCCTAAATAATTAGGGTATCAGAACATAAGATGAAAGCAGAAGAGAGAAATAACAACAATAAAGAGAAATATCTAGTAAAATAATAATAGAATTTGAAAGAGTATTGAGTAATAAAATGCACAATTAATGCACCTAATTAGATGAGGAAAACCCTGTACAGGGCCACAGTTAGATAGTAAAAAATATGAACTGTAGTAAACAGTAAATAGAAAGATATATAATAAGATACTATACTATATGAATTGTAGGAGACAAAAGAAAAATAGCAGATTTAAAAGTCTCAGAGTATAACCTGTTGGTGTGAAAATGTTGCAGGACAAACTGTGTGAATTATCCCTTCAGATATTATTTGAATGTGAGAGGTAAGATTGCTGTGCTCTGGAAAGCCTATAATAGGTTGGAAGGAGTCTAGTTTAAAAATTATATCAATTAAGACCTCAAACTCATCACTGACCTATTTGTGCAGTTGATGATTGGTAGATGGCTGAAGAATACAGTAGTAGGTTAGAGAACCTAAAAATCTAATAGTAAGATAGAGGAATGAGTAAATAGAAAGGCATTTTAAGGGTAAATTGCATAGATGAATGACATTTATTTAGTGTTTAGTAAAGATGCCATCACTTTGTAGTAAAAATGTTTCAATAATCACTAGGATTTGAATGAAAGAGAGTCAGCCAATAAACATGAATCCCCCATGAAAGGCTGCTTTGACATATGAGAAGGAAGATCATAGCTGATAGAAATACTGAAGAACATTACTACTAAAAGAATTTATAATTTTGAGGCTAATGAATATAGTATAGCTCATCTAAGGCAACCTAAAGAAGATAGAGTATGATTGAATGGTTCATTCAGAGCCATTGAGTAGAATAAGCTTAATGAATATTGTAAACTCAAAGAACAGTCTGTTTGATTCTGATATTATGTGTGAGTAGATAAGATGGCCAGATTTGAGATTATATGCTAATATGATAGGCAGCTTAAATGTGTATGTATAAAGTTTGTTCCTCCCAATCAGATATGAAATCTAGTTTTGCACAGATCATACTTGATCCCCTGCAAGAGGTTGGATGACTGTTCTAGGCAGATATTATTAGTAAAGTACTAATGAGTAAAATGAGAGATTTGGAGGTCATACTGAGAATAAATAGGGTAAGAAGTATGTAGGTAAAGGCACAGAACATCAGCAGTGTTAATGAGAACTTTACTTATTATAGGAGAAAAGTATGAATGAGGTTGAATCTAAGTCAGTAAACTAAAGGTAACATCATTAAGTGTTTATTAATATAACTTACTGTTAGCTACCCAGGCTATATAACAGCCTGCTACTACAAATAGGAAAGCTTCTGAATATTTTTGTAAAATGATTCTATTTCCCTTGGAAAAGTTGATGAGCAACTTAGCTAGTATAAGATAAATAGAAAAGTTAGTATTAGTAAATATAAAAAAGAGTAAATAAATAAATCACATACCCAGAGTAATATATTGCTTGAGTCTGACTTCTGGTGAAGGAAGTAGGAGGAAGGATATAAACTGGATGCAATGATATCTCCAGCCATGGTCCTAGATCCATAAGATGACATATATGTTGAATAAACAGCTGATGAGTCTGAAGTAGTGGACATCACCTAATATGAGATGGTGAAGAATGAGAAGAAAACAATCCTTATCTAAATAGATAATTGAGTTAATGGGATGCAGAGCTGATGCTGCTGTGCAAATATTTAACATCATATATAATAAGTTGGATATAGTGGTAGAAAGGCAGGACAAGAAAATGAGTAGAATGGTGAACTAAAAATTATTAGCCTAAATGTAAACTTATCTGATAGAATAAAATATATAAAGCTAGAAGGAGAGGAATTGATACTAACCTTAATGATGATAATATTAAATATTAATGATTATAGATGAAGAGAGGGTGTGGGTAACAGCTATATTCTTTTGATAATCTAGTAACTTAGATTATTTTATTAACCAGCTACAAACAGCACTTACATAATATAAGAACTCACTACTAGATGGGAAAAGAAAACAAAGAAATTAGATAGTTACTATAATTATTAATATAATGATGTCCTCCTCTGCTGCTGCTTGCTTAAAGCCAAATTGATCTTAGCCCACAGAGATAATAAAATAAGTAAATATAAGGGAAAAAAAAATAGAAAGGTATAGCAGAAGATATTAGATCTTATAAAGTATAAGAGTTGAAGAGTAATAAAGAAGAAGGGAAATAAAGAGATATAGCACAAAATACTGTGTTCTATAAAATATGGAACTTAGTGTTTTAAAAGTCAAAGATTAAAATCTAGGGTAGCATATTTAGGGGTGTGTCTGCAATTATCCAAATGGTTCCTTAGGGGGTTATTTGAATATCAGTAATATGAGCAGGATGCTCTGCAGAGCTGATAGTAAGTTGAGAACCTTTCAGAGTAAATAATGAATCAATTGATTATTATAATAGAGAATTTACCCCCCACAACAAGCTACTAGGAGCTAGGGTGAGAATGAAACAGTGGATTGCAGATTCCAGAGATTCTATAGCAAGGCAGAGAGATAGATGAATGCATACTGTCTTAAGGTCTTAGGATGATTCATATATTTTAAGAAGATCTATTTAGTGTATGATAAAGGTCCTATTACTCTATGATAAAAATGTCTGAATAAGGATTATATTTACCTCATCATAATTTATTCATCTGATGAAAAGAAACCCCCCATTTAATCCTAATTGCACATAGAAGTAGGATGGAAAGTACCACTGAGAAAACTCTTATAATATTTGATTATTAAAAGGGTCAACAACCTTAAGATAGAATACACTGAAAATATTGGATCCAGGCAAGTCATAATAGAACTCTAAGTATATCATACATTCAGAGCCATTATAGAGGGTAAGCTTTATAGCACTGGAATATCTTGCAAAGGAATGATATCATGCCTCAGCTTGTGGAATTAACTGTGAGTAAATCAGACTACCAGATTTGAGATTATAGGCTGACATAGTTAATAGCAGCAGTAAATAGGTGTAAAGCTTATTTTTTCCAATCAGAAAGGGAGTCTGGTGTGATGGCAGAGATCAAGGTTTTCCTCCTGTCAGAAGTTAGATAAATGTCCTATAGATGAATTGTTGAGTAAAGTATTTATCAGTATAGAGAAGAAAGGTAGAGTTAATGTAGAGATATATCTAAGTTCTAAAGTAGGTGAAAAGATACAGTAAATACCAGTAGTATTAATAAAGACTTTATTTTGAGTATAATGAGCAAAGCAAGGCAATGAAAGCTAAATTGATAAATCAAGTTTGAGACTATAAACTGTTTACTAATGAACACTAGCATCATCAAGCCAGACCAGGTAGTCACCTGCTGTTGTAAAGTATGATGTGCTGGGGAGGTTCCAGATAAAAGTTATCTTACTCTTGAAGAAGTTATGAATTAACTTACCTGATAGGAATATGAAAGTTAGTAGTAGGAAGCATAAAAAGGGTAGATAAACAATATATAAAGATTATTATATGATATAATTCTAGAGTCAAGCATGATGAACATGAGTAAGTCTTTCAACTCAGATTAGTAATATTACTAATCATACTTAGTGATCCACACTATGATATATTTGTTCTACTCATTATTAATGAGTTTAAGGCTGCAGAGTTCACTACACAAAATGTAGTAAAAGATAAGAAGAATATAGTTATAATTGAGGCATTCAATGAGGCTGATAGAGTGAGAGGGTTGGGCAATGTAGAAATCAGACATTATGAGTAGTAGAATTAATATGTGGATGGCAAGACATAATAAGAAGAATAATAAGATATGTGAGATAGCTATATAAGAAGTATTAGGCTAGCTGTGCATTGAGGGAATTAAAAGGAAAAATGGAAAGCTATGCATGGAGGAATTGAAACTAACCTTAATGCTAACATAAAGGGTTGATGGTTGCAGATGGGAGATGATATTAAAATAGCTACTATGAGATAGCTGTATTCCTTATGTCTTGTTGATTATATCTTTATTAGTGTTTAAGGTTGGAAAGGGGAGAGCACCCCCCTGATCTGACTTAGTGAAATCATATGATCCCATCAAAGCTGAACCCCCTCCTATTTTTAGTGTATAGTAATATAATACTATCAACTAGGCCAGTTGATGCCATATAAAACTAAGAGCTTATAATTACTGGGTGGCAATGATTTGCCAGGCATTTTAAAAGCTGGAAACTGATACAGGAGGATAAGAAAAATGAAAGTGGTAAGAGTAAATAGTATTAAAAGAATGAAGAATTATTTAAAGATAAACATTAAATAATTAGTGTATCAGGGCATGGGACTGAAGTAGAGGAGAGCATTGAAAAAGTACAGGAAATTTGAATAAGAAATAAATGCTAAAAAGCATTTAAAAGTAATATAATAGTTGCACAATGAATAAGAATAGTCAAACTCTGGCAAACCCTATAAGACAGAGATTAGATGAAAACTAGTATAGGGGAGGGGGGTTAGCATTAAAGGCCCAGTAAAAGATAAGCATACCAAGTATCAAAGAAGAAAACTGAAAGTACTTTTAAAATTGAAACAACACAGTATAGGAGCTGCATGAGATTGGGGTGTCAGCTATAACCCTAACTGTTCCATCATTAGAAACTTGGATGTCAAGAAGATAGCAGATCAGGAATAGTAAACCTCTAATGAATTGTAGGGGAGCTAGGAAATAGTATCAGTTAACAGTTATAGTTGATAGGGCTTCAAAGTATTCCATGTGTCATGAATTATAACCAGTTAGGTCAATTGGAATGATATTAGGGGGGTCAGTGGAGAGGTTCAGAAAGAGAGAGATTAAGGGGATAAAGAGACTTATTAGCCATGCAAAATAGTGTGAAATAATAGCATCCCTTTAATAGCTGATAAAATGGCCACTAAAATGGGATGAGAACATTTTAATCAATACCACATCTTTATATTAATAAGGGTAAGAAATAGCTGCAAATTCACCCTCAGAAGTGGGTTTTAAGTACCCATTCTCAGATCAGATATGGGAGATTTTATTAATAATTTTGCCATTGAATGTGTTGATGATCTTAAGGCATCTATAGTGAAAATAAGCATTATCTAAGTCTAATAAGCTATAAGTGTGTGAATAAACTAGATGCTCTGAATGATTAGGAAGGATAATCTCAATTGAAATGCAGGCATTAGAAAGATGGAAGGTAGAAACCTCATCATCAGTAGCTATTTATCTGTATATTTAAGTATCAGATATGAGATTATAGGCTGACATCATGAGGGGTTAATTGCAGCAGATATAGAGTTTTTTATTGCTAATAAAGTATGAGTAATTTCTGGTAAATAGAGATTATAATTCTACTCTGTCCAGGGATTGGATATAAATACTAGGGTAGTCCTAATAGTTAGCTAGTAATAGGGATGGCAAAAAGAACTACAATGTGATAAATAAAACATACTGAGGCTCAAAATTAGTAGAAATGATGCACAGTATACCAGCAGAATTGACCTTAATAGTATAGGTAGAGAGGCAGTAGATTGAGATATTAAGCTTATATAGCTAGCTATAAGAGTCCCTATTAAAAACCCTTCAGTAAACTCCATCTGAAGTTACCCAGGCAGTATAGCAGCCTGCTACTGAAAAGAATGTTGTGTGTGGGAAATAATAATATGAAGCTATGGATTCAATGCATAAATTATATTGTGTGATTAGCTGAAGGAGTTAGGAAGATAGATCTAATAGAAATATGTTGTAGATAGATATAGTAGCAGTCAGATATAGAAGAGAAGAGGGAGATAAGATGAAATGATAATTAGAATTTAAAATAGTTAGTATAATAACTATTATATTAGAGTGATAGATTAAAGGGGATTGAGATTAAGGGGAGGAGACAAGCTGGAGATACTAACTGCAGGATGTATGTTAATCAGTAAGACCTAATATAAGAGAAAGAAGATGTGAAAGGAACAAGAAGAAGGAAAAAGTAAATAGTTACCTAGTAATGCTAGCTCTGGAGGCTGGGATTATAATAGCTATGAATCAAAACAGTGAAATAAGACTGGGAGGGGATGTTTTCCCTGTGAATAATAATGTAATAATGAAATATGAAGATAGAATAATATAGAAAAATCTAAGAAAAGTATATAAGTAAATGGGAATGTAGGTTAATAAAATATTAAATACAAACTTGCCTGGCAGATAAAAGCATGCAGAAATAAATATAGAGATAAATAAAATAATATGATAATAGCTGAAGAGGCTAGCATGGTAGTGTAGGAATAGAGTAGTAATTCATTAGGGCATAAGAAAAGTAGACTGTCTGAGAGTTGTAAATCAATGACTATATAAGAGTAAGTTAGATGAAAGTATAAAAAGGGAAATATAGCTAAATAAGAAAGAGATACTAACATGGGAGTAGGAGATATACCTCTAGAAATAGAAAATACACACTACTTCTTAAGGGAAACAAGAGGATTGAAGTACCATATAAAGTATCTATTAGTTATAAAGCTCTATGATTATCAGAGGTGCTATGGGGGATATTATGCTGGTTAGATTCTACAGAGATTTAAGATAAAAGAGTCAATTAATGGTAGTCCTCACACTATTTCTAGCATGTTAGTGTTGGGAATGGCCAGAATACTCCTAAAAGGCCATAGAGAATAGAAGGCTGGGTCTGTAGGTAATAGTAAGGTTAAGATATGAGAGGATAAAGTAATGACATGCATTAAGATAATGTGTATAAATAGTATGAGTTTACAGTTTCATAAAGATATTATTACTCTGAGGGAGGAATATTTCAATTACTGTCAAAGGCTTGATATTTGATTGACCAATATATAGAAATGATCCATTTAGTGTGAATTAAATATAGAAGGAAATAGATTATGACTGTGTAAATTCCTGCAAGATCTCTCTACTTAAAGTGTTAACAACTTTAATATGTGGGGGTGTGGGGGGATCACATGTAATAGGGGTAGCTTTAGGGGCATTGAAATATATCAGGTGTTCAAATCTATTGGAAAGGATGATTTTGATAGCATTGCAGTAGTACTAACCACTAAGATGACTAGTCTGTTTCAGAATTGTAGGTGTGATGTAGATGTACTGGCCAGAATTGATATTATAAGTATAGAGCTCAGAGGGGTCTATAGATAATAAGTATAGCTTATTCTATTCTATTAAATAGGGGATATTTGGTGTCACCCATGACAACTGCTTTGCTTGGGAGAGGAATTGGATGATAACAAGGTTACTAGGATTCAAATTAGTAATAATATATAAGTATAATTAGATAAAAGAAAATATTAAATAGAGCATACTTAAGGGTGAATCTGGACCTATCAAAAACACACACCATACCAGAAGAGTTAACAAGGAGATGGCAAGATAAATTGGGAGGACAAGAGACTTAAAGGAGTATTAGATCACTGATTATCTTACTAGTGAGAATTTACCAGTATACATTTAAAGGATTATAATTAATAGGAGGAGGATGGACATCATTATCAGTTCTGATAATATATTAACCTGTAGTGGTAAAGAAGCTGAGTAAGCTAATGAAAGTGATTTCAATTGATCTATTAATAGTATATTTATATAATATGTCAGCTAAGTATTTTATATTTTTAGTAAGTACATACAGAGAGTTGGGGGAAATAACATATCAAAATTGCAAAATTGTTTAGCTTGAAGATCAGTGTTGTAAGGGAGAAGTTGGGTTTAAAAGTCTAGCAAGTAATAATACAAGTCAAAAAGGAGAATGTATGATTTGATGTATTCATTTCATTTATGGCTGACCAATTACAATTTGTAGAGTTTAAAGGTAGAGAGATGTTGCAGAATGAGTGGAAAGCATTCAGAAGGTATGCACTGTAATGAATCACAAAGATTATATATAAATTAGGCTGGTGCCAGGGTTTAATGGTTGCTGATAACAAGAGATATTGAAAATCCTAAAGTTATAATAGTAAAATAAGCTATTAGTCTCTAATTTGATGAGAATTGAATGTTAATGATGATAGAATCAGGTAGTTCAAAATAAAGAAATACACACTGCTAGAGATGAGCTATGAGGCTCTCTTGCCAACACATCAACTAATAGGAAGTTAATGCATGTAAATAGAATTGATTCCCCAGGTATTATTAAAGAGAAATAAAGATGAAAGGGTGTTGTTATTGAGAGAGGAGATCATAGGGATGAATTGATAGAGTGTATTAGAAAGTGATGAAAGAGGAGTCTCCTGTCTTTAAAAAGCTATGCATCAGATAAAGAAGGTAGATGGTAGTAGTAGACTCTACCTGGCAAGTAAAAGAATAATAGTAGCCTAACAATGTTGATCACCACTGAGATTAGATTATAGAGAAGAGTGAAGTGGAAGCTGTAGTGATAATAACTGAGCTGAGTGCTGGAAGTGAAGGTCTAATGAGCTGATGAGAGTGTATATCTAATTAATTACTAAGTGAACTAATCAGAGAAGAAAGATGATAGTAGGAGAAATAATTAGAAGAGGAAAAAATGAAGATATAGCTAGTCTATATGTAATGCATGCAGTGGTGAGTCAACACAACAGATGCAAGAGAGAAGATATGGTCCCTGAAAAAGAGAATGAGGTCAGAAAGAAAGGGAGAATAGAATAAAGAGATAACAGATAAGATGATAATATTAGAAGAAAGATAGATAATAGATAGCATGAATGAGAAAAGAATAGAATGGAGATGAGAATGAATTATTTAATGATACTATAGAGTAATGAAAAAAGTGAGATTGTAAGGCACTGTTGTGCTGAAAGACATAATGAGTAGATGATCTAATATTAAGATTTAAATAAATAAGGAAAGTATAGTAGGTAGTCTACTGTGAAAGCTAGTAAGAGGTAGGTAATAGGATGAAAGAGAACTATAAGAAAATAGCTGAGATATCTCATTTCTATGTAAGCTTGAGTGATGTGGGATAGATATAACAGCAGCTTCATGAGAAAGTAAGACTATTATCAGAGGCAAGAGAGTGTACTCAGAATTAGTTAGACCTTAAACTCAGCTTCACACATTAAGAAGAGAAAGAGGTAATATAATAAGATACATCATAGTGATTCATCTGATTCTACTAGGGGATAGCAAAGATAATAGCTTCACAAAGTAATAGAAAGAGAAGGGATGGCATAACTAAATACATTATAGTAATTAACTAGATTAGAATACTAGCTGTACTGGGAGAGAGAAGGGGAGAGCAACATGCATTGCAGTAAGTTATCATTAGGCTGCAGTGCATAATAGATACTTGGTAAAGTATATCATAGTGATGGATTAGATTATACTTGGGGATAGGCACAATGCCAGCTTTACTGGAGTGTTGTAAAGAGGAAGAGCAGTAATAGAAGATTATATCACAGAAAGGAATGATATTGTAGTGAAGGATAGATATAAGGCCAGCTTCACTATGAGAAAGGATGGTAGAGTAAAGCACATCACAGTGAGTAATTAGATTATAGTGCAGGATAGGCACAATACCAGCTTCACAATGCAATGAGAAGAGGAAGGAAGGGAACTTAAGATACATTATAGTAATAGATCAAGCTATACTTAAGGATAGACTCAAAGCCAGCTTCATAATATAATAAGAAGAGGAAGGACAGCAATATGAGATACATCACAGTGATGAATTAGATTATACTTAAGGATAGACTTAACAGTAGTTTCACCATGCAATGGGAAGAGGAAGGGCACTAATAGGACCTTGAAAGATTATATTACAGAAAGTAATGATGTTATGATAGAGAAGAGGCATAGTATCTACCTCAATAATGCTGAGAGAAAGAATGGCAAAGCAGAGTGCATTGCAGCAAGTAATTTAGTTATGTATGGGGATAAGCACAACTTTAACTTCACTAATCATTAAAGAAGGAAATAAGATGGCAAAGCAAAGTGCATCACAGTGAGAGAAGAGATTATACAGTAGGAATAGATATAACCCAGCTTTACTCACAGCATCATTAATCTGATTCTGGAATTGGAATTGGGTCAAATCAGTGGGTAGAATTGAGTTGGACCTTGGAATGAGAATGAGGTCAGTTTTGATGTTCTACCTGTCAAGCCTACCTTGAATAATCTTTACTCCAGTGAATCAGAGTGCATAATTTTTGAACCCAATTCCAATTTCAGACCTAATTCTCCAAAAAATAGGGTTAGAATTCTTCATCTCTGAATAATATTTAATGATAAAGTTGAATATAGAGAGTATTTTTATGTATCATATCTAATATCTGATTAATTTCATTATCATTATGAAATATTATAGGTTAGTATGATTAAATAAAATTATCATAGAGAAACACACATCATATAAGTAGTAATATTATTACTTAAATATTATAAGGATAATGAGGAGTTTTTAGTCATGCATACTATAATTACACTCCATCAGTAATAAGCCTTATAAATAATATGTAACTAAGTACTATTATTCATTATTTAAATTCAACTACAAGAGGATTATACTTAGTATAAAACCTAATATATCTAGCTTCATTCAGAGTTTTCAATCTAAATTAAAGTGCATAAGAATTAGGACCTTTATAAATATACTTTTTAGCTCTTAAAAAGCTTTTTATATATTAATATTAAGAAGGATCATCTTTCAGTTCTGACCTTTTCATATTACATCTTTTGTGAGTATAGATAAAAGCTATACTTTCACTGTAAATCTATCTATAAAATAGTAGTAAAAATTTATAAACCCTAGAAATATCTAGATGTTATAGATGTACTTAAGTTCTAATTAGAAGAGAATAGTATTAATTTAGCTTTATTCTATTTTAATATCATTCATATTAATTATAAAGTTAAGGAAATTAATATGATCCATATGAAATGTATATTTACTAAGTTTTATATATAATTTATAGATGTATAGGTATTTCAGTATTATATGCACATACTTGCAGTGCTCTTTCTTCAAGTTTGAGTAGATAATAATGTCATTCAGGTAGATAATGTAGTAGATATCTAGAAGATCACTTAGAGTCTTATTAATATAGAATTAAAATATTATTAATGCATTTATAAGTTTAAAGAGGACTACTTAATATTTAAAATAATTATAGTATATTTAGAAAGTTGTTTTCCACTCATTACCTTTATATATACACAGTTAATAATATACATTATAGAGATTTAATTATAAATAGATCTTTATGCCAGCCAGCCTGTCAATCATTTCACTAATTAAGAGGAGAGGATATCAATTCTTTATACTGATAATATTAAGTTTATAATAGTCTATATAAAGGTATATAATTCTATCTTTTTTTAGGATGAAAAATATCAGTACATTTATAGAGCTTTTCAACAGATATATTCATCCTTTTTTCAAACTAGATTTTAGGTATTTGCACAGTACCTCTAGTTCTTTAATAGAGAGATTATAAATCAGTTAGTAGGGGGGTTTTGTTCTAGATATTAAATTAATTGAATAATCATATTATACATATTCTAGGAGTAATCCTACTACAGCTTCTGAGAAAACATCTTTATATTTATAGTAGGCTTCTGATATTATTAGCTTTCTATTTAGAACTATACTGAACAGAGCAATTAGTTCATCTCTCTTCAGTTAATATAAATAGATAATATAAGCTATACATTTAACTCTAATTACTATATCTATCTGTTTTATAGTGATGATCTCAATGTCATTAACATGCAGTATATAGTATATTTAGTGTAATTTTAATCATTAGATGTTGGGATCTACAGTTTTGAGCCAGAGGAATCTCAGAATGATATTATAATCTTTTATATCTATTATTTTAAAGTAAAAGCTTTGCTCATAAGAGAGTTTCTTGTTGTTAATTGTGTATGTATACATCTTATATTAGTTATAAGCTATAACTCAGTATTTATTAATTGTACTGATTTAGTGTGAATTTTCACTGCCTTTTTCAAAATATATTTTTATTTATTTCTAGCTGATAAAATTTACTTCTACATCCAAGTTAATAAGTGCCCAGATAATAACTAACTTCTAGAGAGTTTTTAGTTATATTTTAGTTATTATTATTTTTTTACTATATCTTTATTTCATCTTATTTACTCCCAGTATCACAGCAGCACTCAGCACTGAGAGATCTAATTTTTTAACTCACACTTTTTTATATACTTTTCAGGATGAAGTTCTCAGTAGTCATCAGAAATATAACCTGATTTATTATAGTAAGAGTACTTAGAGTGAGAGGTAAACTTAAGTTATAAGGATTAACCTTTAAGTGTGTGGTTCAGAAATTTTTCCCTTTCAAACTCTATTTTTATTCAGAAATTAAAGAACTTCTTCTTATACAGTGAATTTATAGTGGTTTTTTACTTAAATAAGAATAATTTTTAGTTCTTATAATACTACTCTATCTTGCATAGAAATATTAGTATCTCTTTATAATTCTTAAGGTCTTTCTTTATTAAATGCATATAAATCTAGATTTCCTCTCTGTAATAGTTTATTAGATTAGAACTGTACTATTCTTCCTGAATCTTATAGGGTAAATATTTCTCCAGATTGAGAAGATACTTAATAAAATTTCAGATAGATTAATTATTTTATTATTATATATCTATATATCTCTTGATTAATTATCATTAAAGTGCATCTAGATTCATAAGATGTAGTTGTAACTGCATATAGAGATCTTCCCAGATAAATAGTAGATTCTCTAGATTTACTTTATAATTCTTATAAAAAATATTTTATTAGTAGAGAGATTCTATAATGAGCTTCTATATAGCATTCTAGATGTAATATTTTTTAATAGTATAGTAGTTTTTATTACATTTAAATTTCATTTCAGTTTAGATGATGAAATTCTCAAGCTCTAATATACTTTTCTCTTAATATTTAAAGGATGTATCAACCTTTAGATAGATAGTTTAATAGGGTAACTAAGTTATTTCTGTATGAGGCCTTTTCAAGATTTAATCTTAAATTATGATTTTCTCCTGTACAATCAGTATAGCTACCTCTTAATTTATTAATTTATTTTATACTAGCTAATTCTTCAGTACCTTCATAATATATTTTGCCTTTTAGATTTTTCATTACATCTATAGTTCTTTGATGTATTCTTCAATTATATATAGCTATATAGTAGGCAGGCATAGATCTTCATCATCTAACCCTTCATTACTTATAGTTAATTCACAGTCAGATTCTTATAGAGGATCCTGCAGAGAATCCTGTAGAGATTTAAGTTATAATTCATCATTATTAGTTTCTTACTATATAGAGGAGTTAGTATAATTATTCACAGTCTTTTCATAAGTTATCTTGTTATTATTCATTTATTTCTGATAGATTATTCACTTAGAGGTGAGCAAACAGAACTGTAATGTCCAGCATTAAATATAAAAGCTTTTTAATTCAAAAGATAGATTATGAGTTATTGAACAGTGTGACAGGAATAGATAGGTAAAAATGTATGTATATTTCAAATATAGAAATCATATAGTAATAAGACTATTTACTGGTTCTTTTCATAAGAAATCTGCATAATATATATATTAATAGCTAGCTACTAAGTATGTACTACATGCATATTGCCAGGCACACTATTAGGCACACTGCCAGGCCTGAGGTCTAAGATCTGAGATCTAAGGGTGCAGTTAATCTACATGTAATGTACAGTCTTCTTTGTGTGTTACAGCTTCCATTCTGACTGACACTAATTAACTATCCTGATTTGAGAGATTTAATAGAAATGATGCACTTAATGGTCTGTATAAGACCTAGAATGAAGTCTTTTTCATTAAAATTATATATATTTTATAGGAAAATTTGATATTTTATAATCATCTGCTGCAGCTAGATATGACACTGCACAAATCAGTATTTCTCATAAAATCCACAAAAATGATTGAAAAAAGGACAGATATAAGTAAAAAAGCAGTACAAGCATGAAGAAATGACTGAAATATACTGAATTATCTGTGATCTTTCATTTTTAGTTAATATTTTATAGATATAACAACTTGATCTCATGTCTGTGTCAGGTATAGAATTGCACCACCCAATTCTTACCTATAGAGCTCTGATGAGTAATCTTAACAACAAGATTTTCAAAAATATACAGTGTAATAGGGAAACTACAGTCTGCAAGTCAATTAATATAGAATATAAGGTATTTTTCTTCAGAATCTATGAGATTTTACCAGCAAAAAGAGGCAGCTTCCTTTTTCATCTTCTACTAACCTCTATAGCATTATGAAAGTGTTATTCAATTGACACTGTGTCTTTTAGTAGTATGAGAGAAATTTAGCAGCTCTTGCAATTCTAAATCAGTAATTACAGCCTGAATTGAAGCTTTGTAGCTCATGGTGTTGATATTTGAAGATGAAGGGTTAAGGTTAAAAACATGTATTCATTGAGTAGGAGTATTCACAAGGTGATGAATTATATTAGCTATACTAATTATATAGGAAAAAACTACAGCTCAAAATTAAATCTTGAAAAGATCTCATGCAGAAATAACCCAGCTACTCTATTAAATTACCTATCTAAATGTTGATATCTCCTTCAAATATTAAGAAAAAAGTATGTCAGAGCTTGAGGACTTCATTATTTAAATTAAAATAGAATTTAAATGCAATGAAGACTACTATACTATTAAATACTATATTTAGAATGTTATATAGAAGCTCACTATGAAACCTCTCCACTAATAAGATACTTTTGATAAGAATTATAAAGTAAACCTAGAGAATTCACTGCTTATCTGAGAAAACCTTTATATACAGTTATAACTACATCTCATAAATCTAAATGTACTCTAATGATAATCAATTAAGAGATATATAAATATATAATAATGAAATAATCAATTCATTCAAAATTTCACTAAGTATCTTCTCAACCTAGAGAAACACCTACCCTATAAGATTCAGGAGAAATAGCACAGTTCTAATCTGATGAACTACTACTAAGAGAAAATTCAGATTTATATGCACTTAATGAAGGAAGATTCTAAGGATTATAAAGAGATATTAGCATTTCTATATAAGATAGAGTAATATTATAAAAACTAAATGTAATATGTAAAGAAAACTGCATGTTACATGTAGATCAACTACATCCTTAGACTTCAGATCTTAGACCTCAGGCCTAGTAATGTATCTGATAGTGCACCTTGCAATGTACATATAATGCACACTTAGTAGCTAGCTATTAATATATATGCTATATAGGTTTATTATGAAAAGAACTAACAAATAATTCTATTACTATATGATTCCTATATTTAAAATATATATATATTTTTATCTGTCTATTTCTGTCACACTATTTAATAACTCATAGTCTGCCTTTCAAATTAAAAAGCCTTTATATTCAATGCTAGATATTATAATTCTATTTACTTACCTCTAAGTGAACAGTCCATCAGAAATAGACAAACAACAATAAGATAACTTATAGAAAGACTGTGAATAACTGTAGGGAAACTTCTTAAGTGCATACTAATTTCTCTACACAGTAAGAGACTAGTGATAATAAATTATAACTTGAACCTCTACAGAATTCTCTGCAGAATTCTCTGCAGAATTCTCTGCAGAATTCTCTGTAGAATTCTCTGCAGAAATCTAACTATAAAGTAACTATAAATAATGAAGGGTTAGATGATAAAGATCTGTATCTACCTACTGTATAGCTACATATAATTAAAGAATGTATTAAAGAATTATAGATGTAATGAAAAATTTAAAAGGTAGAATGTATTATAAAGGTACTGAAGGACTAGCTAGTATAAGATAAATTAATAAATTAAGAGGTAGTTATACTAATTACTCAGAAGAAAACTATGACTTAAAATTAAATTTTGAAAAGGCCTCATATAGAAATAACCTAGTTATCTTACTAAATCACCTATTTAAAGATTAATACATCCTTCAAATATTTAGAAAAAAGCATGTTAAAGCTTGAGAATTTCATCATCTAAACTAAAATGAAATTTAAACATAATAAAGACTACTATACTATTAAAAAACACTACATTCAGAATGTTACATAAAAGCTTATCATAAAATCTCTCTGATAATAGAATACTTTCTATAAGAATTATAAAGTAAATCTAAAGAATCTACTATTTATCTGAAAAGACCTCTATATGTAGTTATAACTACATCTCATAGATCTAAATGCACTTTAATAGTAATTAATTAAGAGATATATGAATGTATGATAATAAAATAATTAATTTATCTGAGATTTCACTAAATATCTTCTCAATCTGAAGAAATATCTACTCTATAAGATTCAGAAGGAATAGTGCAGTTCTAACCTAATAAATTATTACTAAGAGGAAATTTAGATTCATGCACATTTAATGAAGAGAGATCTTAAGAATTATAAAGAGATACTAGCATTTCTATGTAAGATAGAGTAGTATTATAAGAACTAAAAACTATTCTTATTTAAGTAGAAAACCACTGTAAATCCATCATACAAGAAGAAGTTCTTTAATTCTCAGATGAAAATAGAGTCTGAAAGGGAAAAATCTCTAAATCATACACTTAAAGGCTAATCCTTATAACCCAAGTTCACCCCTTACTTTAAGTACTCTTACTGTAATAAATCAGGTTATATGTAATGTCTGGCATCAAATATAAAGGCTTTTTGATTCAAAAAGGTAGACTATGAGTTGTTGAATAGTGTGATATGAATAGACAGGTAAAAATGTATGTATATTTTAAATATAGAGGTCATATAGTAATAGAATTGTTTGCTGGTTCTTTTCATAAGAAACCTGCATAGTATATATATTAATAACTAGCTACTAAGTGCACACCATGTGTGTATTGTCAGACACACTATCAGGCACACTATTAGACCTAAGATCTGAGATCTAAGGTCTGAGAGCACAGTTAATCTACATGTGATGTATAATCTTCTTTACACATTATAATTATCTCTCTCTTTAGAAGCTGGCCTTCAGCAGATTTGTAGACTTTTCATGTTATAACTAAAGAATTAGGCTGATACATAATGCACATTGTAGAAGGTTTAAATTATTATATATTATAAAAGATTTAGACTGTTATATTTAATAGAAGATTTAGACTATTATAATTAGATAATTTTATATTCTATAGATTAATTATGTTGCAGGAATCAGTGATTTCATTGCCAAATAATTTAGCATATAATACAGTTAATATTTATTTTCTGTGATTGAGTGTCTAGATGATAGTAAGTAAGTGATTTAGCACACAGCTATAAATATATATACTCTCTACTTTACTACATTTTTTTATTTCCTTTATTAAATGTTAGTATCATAATTTGATCTGTAATGTCTGGCATTGAATATAAAGGCTTTTTGATTTGAAAAGACAGACTATGAGTCATTGAACAGTATGATAGAAATAAACAGGTAAAAATGTATGTATATTTCAAATGTAGGAGTCATATAGTAATAAGATTATTTACTGGTTCTTTTCATAAGAAATCTGTGTAGTATATATATTAATAGCTAGCTACTAAGTGTGCACTATGTGTGCATTACTAGATGCACTGTTAGATGCACTACTGAGTCTGAGGTCTAAGATCTAAGATCTGAGAGTGCAGTTGATCTACATGTAATGTATAGTCTTCTTTATGTGTTATAATTACCTCTCTCTTTAGAAGCTGATCTCCAGTGGATTTATAGATTTTTCATCTTGTAACTAAAGAATCAGACTGATATGTGATGTGCATTGTAGAAGGTTTAGACTGTTATACATTATAAAAGATTTAAGCTATTATACTTAATAGAAGGTTTAAGTTATTGTGGTCAGACAGTTTTATATTCTGCAGATCAATCATATTGTAGAAATCAGTAATTTTATTACTAGATAATTTAATGTGTAGTGCAGTTAATATTTGTTTTCTATAATTGAGTACCTAAGTGATAGTAGGTAGATGATTTGATATGTAGCTGTAAATATATATACTCTCTACTTTACTATGTTTTTTTATTTCCTCTATTAAATGTTAGCATCACAATTTAATTTACCATCCTACTTATTATTTACTCTGATATAGTATCTTCTTGTCTGAGTGTCTATAATATCTTTCACTAGTTTATAAATACTTTATGCACTAATTGCACTCTATTTTTAGATTACCCAGCCTGAATACATATCTATATAGTTAGATGATTATTTTGCTTTTCACATGTTGCAGCTACATAATATTATCTAAATATAATATATTACTTTTCTTTATTTCTTTCATGTTGTTGAGGTACCATGTCATAAAAATTACTAATAAGTGTACTTTAGTAATTCAAAATAAAAAATATTAATTTAAAATGACCCCTCAAACTTCTATATTATCATATATATGCAGAGGATGTATACTATTAAGCTTTCTCTCCTCTTCTAATCTCCTTATAAGGCTAGCTACTCTCCTGCATGATACTTCCTCACCTTAGAGTCTTCAAACTCTATTATACCTTCTCTCAGTCATACTTTTCTATTATAAAGATTTTTCTTTTATCTTCTCCTACAGCTCTCCTTCTGTGTGCATCTTTATATCATTTTTTACTACTATTACTTCTTTTTACATACTTAGCTATCTATTTGCTCTTGTACCTTCTACTATTCTAATTCATTCTACTTTTACTCCTACTATCTTAATATCTACTATCTAGTTAGTTAAAGATTTTATACAGCTCATCATACAGACTCTAGAGGATGATAGTAATGATGAGGATGAGAATGAGAATGAGAAAAATAAGAATGAAAATGATGATGATAATAATAATGAGAAGAAAATTGAGAAGAAAGAGAATAAGTACTAGAAAAAATCTACTAAAAGTCTATACTTACTGAAATGATACAGAAAGTATGTCTACTGTCTAATCATTAAGGCTAATATAAAGGTATTTTATTACCCTTCTAAAAGTTTGCATGCAACTTGCTGTTCTTAGTGTGTATAATATTATTATTACTGTGAGACAGTGAGTTTTCCTGTAGTTAATTAAAAAAAAAAAAAAAACTAATTGCTAACTGTGCTGTAGATTCCCATTAATGTGTATGTAAATATTATAGAGTTAATTAATATAGCTGAGTAATTAAATTACTTTAAGAATCTATTAGATAAATCTAAATATACTGATGTAATATAGTTACTCCCTGAGATTCAGCAGTAATAAAGCTAAGTAGCTATTTGATATAAGGAAGTATTAGAGAAGGTAGAGAGGTTATTTGATATTATTCTAATTCTTTATATAAGTATAATTATTTCATCTTGATGTACTTAATTGATTCTGACTTTAATGAAAATAGCCTGCTCTTCTGGGCTAAATATGGTGTATGCTCTAAGTTTTCTCTGGTATTTTTCAGTTTGTTTTTTATCTACTGTGCCCCTCAGAGCTTTTAATATTAGTATGAAATAATGAAATTTAATTTTTAAGAACTTATTCTTTCTCTTCTCTTCTTTCTATATATAGGTTAGTTATTACTTGGATTAACAGCACTTCAGCTTCATTATCTTATAACTAAACTATGCATTGAACTCATCAATTAGATTCTGCACATTCTCAAGATTTTCTGTGTTCTCCTAGGAATTCTCTGCCTTTATTGTATTTTTTCAGTACATAAGATACTACTAGCCATTAAAATAGTTGCATTTCTCTAAAATCTCTTTAATTTTGAACTTCTTAACTTCATTTATCATCATCAATTTGGCCTCTGAGATTTTACCATGCCATGCATGATATGATTTGAGTAATGAGACATGAAAAACAGGGTATATATCTTTATATTATAATGTAAGTTTTAGTTTGTATGCCTATTTCCCTCACTTGTTGATGATTTTGAAAGGGCTAAGTTGATAATGATTTAGCTTTGAACTTAGATGTAATATGCTAATGTTTTTTAAGCATAGTATAACTTAATCCTCAACTATAAAATACTTCTTCTTATAGTACTAATCATAGTATTTCTTCTGTGTTTCCTAGGCCTTTAAAAAAGATTCTTACAGGTTATTTCATACTTCTCTTATATAGTGCATATGTTCTGTTGCCTTCTATACTTCTCTCCCCTCCATGTTAGTGTCTAGTTCAATGTTAAGATGCAGTTTAGATTGAAAACTCATTAGTACTTCTGCAGGAAATATCTTGAGAATACTATATATAGAGGTGTTGTAGGAGAACTGTACTAATAGTAACTATTTAGCCCAGTTATTCTAATAGAAGTTATAGTAGATGTACAGGTAGTATTTGAGTGTCTGATTCTGCCTCTTAATTTAGCTATTTATTTAAGAGTGGAATGCAGTTATTAACTGTTAGCATACTTTTAAGAGGTAGTAGAGTGTTAACTAGTATTTACTAGAGCTGAATATCCCAGTGTGATCTATTACCTAATAGTATGGATAATCAAAAAATCCAGTGAAGATGTTAAATATCAGGTTTGCAAGCTCTGGTGTACTTATACCTTCATTGACTGATTTATAAACTATATACTTGATTATTATTATTATTATTATTATTCTTCATTTAAGGTGTATGGCAGTCAGTGACT
>JANTQG010000265.1:0-25494 GCA_032988185.1 Onygenales sp. PD_12
ATATATAAATCAGGGAATTTTAAAACCTCGAAATATTGGAAGCGGAAAACCACCCAACAAAATAAGAAAAAAAAAAAAAAAAAAAAAAAACCAAGCATATGCCGACACAGAAATAGACAAGCTCATAATAAACCAGATCGGACCAGATTCGAAACCAAAGGAATAGACGATTTGCAATCGATAACCTGTAGATGAGACAAGAGGTATGAGGAGGTAGCACACGCGGGCAGACAGGAGAAAAGAAGGAATGAGAGGGAACATAGAATAAAATTTAGATCAGCAATACCAGCCTCAAAAAGTAGAAAAATGATCCGCATATACAAAAACATAGATAGATGATTGGAAGGATCAGGCAAGTGAAGCGCTAGAAGCAAAACAAAGCATTATGAAGATTGCAAGAAAAATTGTATCAGATGCCTCCCTTCTTATACCAACAGCAAACGTAAACAAACAGGAAACAAGGCAGAGACACAACAGTTGAATGGATAGGGTATTGGGCCATCATTTCAAATACTGATGACAATGTATCGCAAAAAGAGAAAGGGAATCAGAAAGGGAAGTATCCATGACTGGTTAGCTCTGCACAGTTCCGATTTTGCGGATATGAAAGATTCGAATGCTAGGGTGGCGAGCCAGAAAAGCCATTTGGAACTTTGGGGACGGGCTTTCTTTTGGCGTTGTTTGCAGTTTTCGATATTCGAGGTGCTCCTTGGATCATTCGCGGCTCTTTCATGAAGTTCGGGTCGAGCTTGGCGGGAACTAATCCAGAATGTCAGAGAGCGTCATAGAAAATAGTAGGACGATTATGGCAAAAATTGAAGCATTGAGGGTCCATAATGGAGAGATTTGGTGACTAACCTCTCGTAATAATGTTCTTCCAATCGTCTGAACGAGATGGCTGGTGTCGACTGCTAGGCAAAGAGGTGGCACTAGCTGACCGCCATAGGTGATCAGAGGTGTCTGATAGGAAATCGGTCGTCATGCGCCCAGAAAAGATGGAAGTTCGGCCACGGTTGCGCTTGGACAATATAATTTCATCAAACAGGGTGATCTTTGGATCCCTTGTCTTCGGGGTCGCCCGTTCACGCTCACTAATGAATTCATTAAATCCTAAAAGACGTCAGTATAATCCGACGGCATTCGTTTGTCTAAGGGTAACGAAGAGCTTAAGCATACCTTGGGTCTGTTGCAGCACAGACATGTACTCCGCGTGTTCATGGGGCAAGCTCTTGAGAAACGCATCCATATTGAAATGATACGTCAAGCCAGCCTTTTTCCTCTCACCGGAAGCAGGCCGAAGGAACTTCTTATAGGTGTATAGCAGACTAGCGAAACATCGAACAAAAGCTGCTCGAACTTGCTCGGGATAGAAAGCAACTGGACATACTAGGGATATCTGGGATGCACAACGGGTATGTACAGTTGTTCTGCAATTTGAGCATTTGTACATGGCTTCTTCCGCCTTCTCGTCGCATATCGAGCAGATGGCTTTGTCGTCCCAGGGTTGCAGCTGTAAACAGTGCCCTTCCACTAGAGTAGTGCCAGCAGGATTTCGGAGTTGTTGTTGAGATGCGTTTGGCATAATAGTAGAGGCAGCCACAGTTGACTGGGCATATATGGATGGCGCATACACGGAAGTTCCAGTGTCGGTATTCAAGGTACTAACGGACAAATTGGAAGTGTGGCCCAGGAACGGAACACTAGGGCGTCTAGGGATACCCGGCTTTCTATCTGCGCCGAAGGACGAGCTTCTACGGGAAGCCGCATCAAAGTGTCCGGATCTCTTCTCCCGTAAAGAGGACTGGAGAGCAAATCCAGAATCATTGCGAGATATAGGTGTAGGGGGTAGCGGAGGGAAATAGGTTGAGGTTGGGGAAGTAGAAGTTTTGGGCGAGGGAGGGGTGCTCGTTTTGTAGGTTGAGCTTGTCGTTGGTCGGTCATGGCCCCGGGAGAGGGCTACGTCGTTTCGGGCATTCAAGAAGGCATTATAAATAGGTGGGGGAGGTGAAGAGGCGGGGTCTTGTCCAAACGAGGTGGAGTTAAGACTGGCATATTTCGCGAGTTGTGTAGAAGCTGCCCTAGATGAAAATATCGACTGATTCTCGCCAGGGAAGGAGTCGAATGGGTAGGTTTCCATTGCATAACAGGGCGGCCCAGGGTGGACTCCATATCTCTGGTGAAGAGGAGCCGCTAGTTGAAGAAGTGACTGCAGCTTTCGACGATGATGGCGCGGAAGTGGAGTAGGTTTTGCAGTGCTTTCGATCTCGTTTTGGTCAAGGTCGACGAGAACAAAGTCATCAGAAGGGAGTTCGGTTTTTTCATATCTCCGTTCGATCCCAACAATGTAGGGGCAGGGGGCCTCAAGAGCTTGAATAAGACGAGCGGGGAGGATCGGAATAAAAACACCAGTCCATTGGAATGGGAAGAGGAGATCCGCGAGGGCCTTGCTAGCCAAATGCAGCATAGATGCGTGGGAGGATAGGAGAATAATCCGAGATTCAGCAAGGATATACTATTATTCAAGTTAGTTGAGTGCTTCAGTGGCGAGCTTCTTGGGATATAACTTGCTTCAAACAAAATTATTATATTAGATATCGACAAAGCCCGGAAGAGCGCATATAGATCAGTCTAGTATTTTAGTTAGCCAAATCGTCATCACAACGGGGTCGGAATTTTTGCTTACATTTCGAGAACCAGGCAACTCATTAACTGCTTCTTTCCGAGCAAAGAGGCGCAACTCCCGTACCGCAATCTCAACCTGGGTTTTGGAAGACAGGGGACTGAAAGCCTCAGTACACAAGTTCACCACATAGCGTTCCAGTGGCTGCCACCGTCCAATTCTAGGAGAACTAGCAGGGACCCGTTGGATTGCGCCGTCTGTCATGGGGACAATGATAGCTCGAAGCCATTCTTTCCAGAAGCTGGTCATAGATCCATCCCTGCCCAGAATACCGTATGCTCTTGGTATCCAAAACCCAGTATCCCCGTCCGTCAATCCATCAATCTTTGTTGCAGCGCCTAGGCGAACCGGGCGAAGGAGGTCAGCCATAAGTCCGATCTTCTCCTCCACCGAGCTGATCTCATCCTCAAGCTCATCTCTGGAAATAGACCCCGAAGGAACTGAAGGAAGCCGCGCAAGAAGCCTGGATAGTTTAGCCCGTTCCATTGCGAGTCGTTCTCCAAGGCTGGCAGCCAGTTCCCGCTCCTCATCCGTCATGTTATCGCGCCTCCATTCCTCACATCGTTTCTCTAATTCCTCAGCAGTCTTGTGGTTCAGCGGAATCCATATAGTGACACAAATTCCATGCAGTTTGGATCCGTCTCCGGTTGTCATTGCGAAACCATGCCATGTGGAACGGGGTCTTTGATCCGAGGACACGATATTGATATCATTCGGGAATGCGAACATTGGGACATAGTCGGGGAAGCTACCTCTCCGTTTTACTTCATCTGGGAGACCTTTCGGCGGGTATCTATCGAGGAGGACGGGCTCGAATTTCCGCTTCAAGGGGTGCATATTAGGCGACACGTCAAGAGGCTGGGGGACAGGGATAACGGAATTGTAATTGCTTAGTCGTCTGGAGGTGCGGACAGAGGCTATGGTTCCCAAGTAATTAGATATGACTGGAGGAGTGAAAGAAAAGCGGGGGGAGGCTCACATTGTCTGGCAAGAGATGGCTGTCTCTTCATACTACTCATATCTCTAAAAGACATATGCCTGCGCACACTGCCAATGCCTGATTTCAAAGGATTGACCTCCTCTGCCACAATCTTCTGTGTCTTGGGCCGCGGTTTTGGCCGATTGGGAACGACTGCACCCGCACTCAGCGACAAATCAGTCAAAAAAGTATCTCTCTCTGCAGCAAACTTGAACAGTGCCTTGTCGAAATCGGCTTCACTAATCAAGGAGGTGCCATTGGGAGAATGCGAGTTCCTGATAGTCATGCTGCTACGGTTACTTGGTGTTTCGGACGACATGGAGCGAAACGATAGTCTCGCCTCGTCCGACGGTTTGGGCAGCCATTGATAGGAATTGCGCTTCGACGAGGGCTGCGGAGACTCGGTAGACAGGTAATGCTCCTCCTCCGCGTCAGCATCTTCCTGGATCGTATCCGTCACGGGCAGCGTCTGGGCATGGTTGGCGTGGTATTCCTCGCCCAGCTTGGAGAAAATATCCAGGATATCCGCGCCATCGACACCAGCAATCCAGAAATAATCGGCAAGGGGCCTCGAAGGCACCTCAGCCGCCGTTGCTGGGGACATGCTTCGTGCGGAATGGCCAGAGTTCCCAAAGTCGCCCCTTTTGTGTGTGGTTTTCAGCTGTCTAGAGGGCCGCCAAACAGCAGATGGACTCCCCGCACCTCGATATCATAACCTTCCAGACGGCGGATGTTAGGCCAGGGGCATTGGCGAACGGCACAGCAGCGCCCGGCAGACAGCGTGGAAGAGAGGAGAGGGCGAGCGGCGGGGGAGAGAAGAGAGAGATGCGCGGTGGAGGAGGAGAGGGTTGAGGGTTGAGGATGAGGAGGAGGACGAGGTTGAGGCTCGGGAGGAGGAGGTTGCCGCTTTGGGCCAAGTGAGGTGAGGGCGGCTTAACTGGCTTTTCTGCCCCAAACAAAAACCACCACACACCACCATCAATCCGCCGCACCAAGGCCCCAAGGCCCACAACCCACCGTCCGGCACGCTGATGCAACGGTCAGAGGCTGGCGGTCCCGCTACTGCGCTGGCTGCAGTAGTTGGTGCTGCGTCCGCACCGATCCTCCCGATCCCAACAACGCCAGCGACAGTTATCGGGAACGGAAAGCAAAAGGTTAACAAGGGCGTTTTGTTTGTCTCCCCTTTTAACCTCTACGTTAGTTAATTAATCTAAATAGACGGCTACGGTGTCCTCCTGCTCCTATTCCTATAAACCGGCATATGGATTCATTAAATAGATACTCAGCAGGAAGCTCCTGCATTGGCCTGGACATCTAGAAACCAGGGGAAAGAAAAGGAACACCTGGACGAAGGAGACAAAACAATTATCCATGCCGCAGCCTTTTTGTTTCCTTGGGACCTGCCGAGGCCACCAATAATGGACCGCGAGACACATGAAAGTTGAGACATTCCCTTGGGCCAGCGCGAAACCTTCCCGTCTGCTGCAAAAACTTGGTCGCCTTTCTTCAGGAACCAAAAATGGGAAATATATAATCCACCGTGTTTCATCACTGAAGAACGCACGAGGGGCATGCACAAAACCAAAGGCACGCTCTCTCGAGAAAAAAAATGGGAAGTTCTGCGTGGCAAGGGTCAAGGTCTCCCTTGTCCGAGGAAGGCCATTCTATGACCTTCAGGCCCTGCCCTGCATTCGGTGAAACAGGCCCCGAAGCTGTTTCATTCCTAGTCGCTGGCTGTTCCTGCAAGGGACAATCTGTCTTTCATCAATCTCTCGCAGCTACGGAAATCGATCAGCCGATATAGTTATCTGACCGAGGGGATGTCAACCCACAACGTAATAATGCTGCAAACTTCAAAGTAATAGTGAGCCACGTATGCGCCCTGTTCAATTACTCTAGTTGCTCCTTTACACGCTTTGCTCATGCCCTATGTCGCTGATCCCAATGCCACCTTGGCACGAATAGCCCGTACAACCATCACTGACACCAAGGGAAAGACAAATGTAGACAGACTTTTACCATGCCGTTAGCGTGAGCAACATTCCCCAGCCATTCCAACATGCTTCGGAGATCTCAGTTAACGGTGGAGAAGATGAAAGGGAATAAAATTGGCCTTGATGTCATGCATATGGAGCAAGTGCATCATCACGACTCCGGCGTCTCCACTACTCCTAATCCAACGACTCAGCTTTGATCCTCCAACAGTGGACAGATAAAGTGGGAATCAACCGAACTGTCGTCGTGATGACTATAACGGCATGATATCATTTCACTCGCCTCCCTTTTTCAGTTCCCAGTTGCTACTCAAGGCTATACACGAAGAGGAGAAGCGAACGAAAAAGCTGTACTTGAACCAGGATAGCGGATATAACACAACGGCATATAATTCAGGGGCAAGAATGGATACTAGTACGAGAAGATCCTCTAGCCTAAAACTTAAGCGATGGCGCCCCGCGCCCCATCTCATGCAAACAATATCATGGGTTTGAAGACAGAGAGGGAGGCATTTTTCATCACAACACTCGACAAGCGCCCTTCAGTGGACAAATATAAATTAATTAACAAGGCTGGGTGCACGCTTTATTTTCGACCGTAATGCGTGGACAAAATTGAAAGGCTCGACTCTGACAAGCCCGTGCGACCATCCCCGGTTGAACAAACTCTAAATTGCCCCTGAGAACCTGGGGATCGATCCGCCAGTGAATATCCTCCACATGTCGATGGCTGACGAATTGACAATCCCCCAAGTTTTCCCTTTTTTCTCCCTTTCTTCTCTCGTTTTCCCTGTGTTAATCACTTCCTCCTTCAGCAAGTTCAAAAATCTAACACACGAACATCGGTGGTTGGTCCCCCTATCCGTGGATCATATCGCGTTGCGCCAAAAACCCCCTGCTAGCTTTCGGACTCATGCGGTCATGCCTCAGGATTCAGGAATCCAGGCCGTGAGAATATATTGCACATTTTGCGTGGCGCGTTTGGTGGCTTTAAAGATCGACAGTAACAGCATCCGAGCAGCATCTTTTGAAACGGACAAAAATAGAAAAGAACATGGGAGATTCAGAGGGAAAGGAAAAGAAACAAAAGTCTTCCCGCGGCCAAGAGTGAGGACACGATAATTCATTACGTCAAATGCACGCAAGCACAGATGGTTTTGCCTTGACAGGGTAAAAAGGTGGATTGTTCTCGATTGCTAACTTATTATCCACCCTGTCAAACCTCCTAGCTTGTCGCGGTAACCGCAAAAACAAAAAAAGAGGGCACGCCGGCAAGCAAATCCCCCGAGGTCCATGCGCATCGCTCCTTTTAAAAGCAAACCCTCGGGTCTCAGAAAGTTCCGCCAGGGGAAGAAACCAAACCACATTCGCATCCATAGCCGTTGATTGTCTTACCGTAAGATTTAAAAAAAAGGTACGAATTTGTTACCCTTTTTTTTTATCGGCGGTCTAGATGGATTCAGCCACCCACACAACAACTCCGTCCATGCTGTTGTTTGCTTATCTTACATGCACGTCGTGAGCAAACCCATCAGCACTCCAGCCAACCCCAACCCTATCGCAAGGCCAGGGGACGGACAAGCATGCAAGGTATCCATGCATCTCGTGAGATGCGTCTTTAATCGACACCCACTTCCTGGATAGGAGAAGAATACGCAAGTGTTGCTTTGCTTGACTTTCCTTCCCTTCAAAGATTGGGTGGTTGGTTGGTTGCAGGTCTTCCGATGTATGCTGTGCTGTATAGGTAAGGCGAGAGGTGATTATGGAAACATTGTCCTCGTGCATCTTTACGAATGCATTATTTTTTTATCGATTATCCCACCTCTCCAACCCACCCCCCTTTTTTTTTTGTTTCACATCTCAGGAGCTGGCCTATTTATAGAATTGATGATGGAGACTAGAAAGTGAGACACACCTGCGTTGTATGTGCCAGGTCCGGCGACGAGCTATTCCGTTGGGACTTGGTCGGATCCAAGATTCCATCCCTGGGAAACTTATGGCATGTTCGACATGACTGCCAACCTACTGCGGGAGCGGGCCATTTGAAATGTATAAAATTTGTGAATATGGCCTTTTTGAGCCGATATCCCTCCGCTCCCATTGCGCCTTGCTGGATTCATTCTGTCTCAACTAATGACTCAAGCATGGAGAATATGGCCCACAAGGAGGTGCTTCCATTTTGTCGCCAGGCCAGAAACACCTGAATACATCCGCATAATTATTACGCTTCCCATGAATCAGCCCCTAGTTTGGAGAATGTTTAGTCTTCACGGGCTGTATGTGAGACCCTTTATATTCAATGCCTGGTATGGCAATCAGCATTATGAGCCATAACCACCTCAGAGTCGCCCTAGTTTACGGTCCTAGTTCCCTGCCGCCGTTTATATAAAAAAAGATAAACGGAAAATGATGGAGGATTTATCGCATTTCTTTTCAACAAAATTCAACCTAGCGTCTTCAGGTTTTATTACTTACTGCCCCAAGTCAACGTAGGGATTATCCCCGCTCCCAAGATGACTTTATTCTGTATTTGTGTTGGACATTTATTTCAGGGTAAGTTCTTATGAACCGCATCGATATGGGAAGGGCACAGCTGATTATTTTAAAAGCAAATGTAGTCTGTCCATGGCACAAAACTACTTGAACAGTGGAAGTTTTCACCCCGTGTGTGTCAACTATCATCTCATCTCGTTCCTATTGCCTCCCTTCATTATACGGTCATGGATCGCCATTGAAGAAACCACCAGAGCAGCGAGTCTTTTTCAATGCGTCGCCGTCGAACCTAGTAGTTACCAGTGTTCATCCGTCTCTCTCGCGATAATTTATCTATCTCTATTGCCTCAACAAAACGGCGACTGGTCACGAGGACCTATGGAATTCGATGGCTAGCATGATAGAGCTAATCTCAAAATCTGCAGTCCACCAGTGGAAGTACCGCTTTTTATCACTGATATATAACCAGCAACGGTGTTTTGGACGAGCGGCTGATGGACATCCTCTCCGAGGCCGCAACTATTTTTTGCTATAATCGATATTAATGAGAAATCCCACATGGTCTGTGGCTATCAGGTCTGTTTCCAGATAACACAAAAAATGAAGTTATAGGTTATATCACAGAAGAGGCTGGCATTTCTGTCCTGAGTGAGAATTTGGGGTTCTATTTCAGCAGCATGGGGGAGCAAGAATTTGAGAACACTTATAACCCCTTTCTTGGTCCCATAGCATCACTAAGTTGATCTATCCAACCACAGATAGTACACACAGTACTTGATATCGATATCTGTTGACATGTTTGGAATGACGGCGGTTTGGTC
Organism: Onygenales sp. PD_12; assembly: GCA_032988185.1. NCBI lineage: Eukaryota > Fungi > Ascomycota > Eurotiomycetes > Onygenales > Onygenales sp. PD_12. Next base: position 8,968 of record JANTQG010000265.1, read on the forward strand.
AAATTGTCAGAAAAAATATCTTACCAACAAACTAAGGCGAGGTACTGAACCTTTTACTTGCCGCTATCCTGGCCTTGCTACGGCTATTATGTTATGCAAAGCAAAACTCCCTGAATCCGCACCTAACTTAGCAAGCCCCGCAGATGTGTTAGTGATATAATTTTGCTCCGCTGCAGCTGAAGGGGCAGGGTGATTTGGAAGTATCCAGCATAAGGAGGTATTGCCTCCCTGGCTTTCTTTTCTTTTCTTTTTTTTTCCTGTTAAGACAAAACAACCCAACACTCCTCAATGAGGCCCGAGAGGTCCATATGTATGGTAGTAACTATTAAGAGTGAACCAATCTAAAAGATAACCGTATTATCTATTATCACTTTCTGCATGGGCTCCATAGATGTTGCAATTCAGGGCTTTCCACTTTGACAATTTTGAAGCAACTTCTTTTTGATAAAATAATGTGTCCAGTGGGCATCTCCGCAAACAAGCACAGTTGAAACAGTCTCTCCCACGACGGTTTATGAACACTAATAACATTGGTAGTTGAACTAATTTGAACTTGAATATTTATGCGCTTGGGTTGCACCAATGTAAGCTTGTTGATGCAGTTGGCCATTAAGGAAACAGAGGACCAGCGGATAGAACATACTCCTTGCATATCAATATGGTAGTTGATATCTTTATAAAGTGTATGATGGTTATTGGTTATCCCTTGAGGCTTTGAGTTGGGGATATATTCAACGAAGACTTCAAACGACTTTCGTGACATTGATGGCATGATTCTTAGAAACTTGGGGGAGGAGGACCATGTAGTGACATATGAGGATATTTCAAAGAGTACCTTTCACAAGAAGGTAGCAGTATTCAGTAAGCACTGGCTATATGGATGTTATCAAAAGCAGGAAACTCACCCAGCTAGCCAATTTACGCCATGGTCTCCTTGTATAGGCTGCATTCCTTATCCCCCGCTTCAACTTTTCGAATCCATTGACCAACCTTCCACGTGAAGAATGGAGTGTCACATCCCCGTGTAGCGAGATCAAAATCTCGCTCCATACCACTCGAACCGTACACCCCGAACTAGCCAGGCTCAAGTGTTTGCATCTCCTCCGGGAAAAGGCTCCTCAGCCGGGCGAGTTCTTTTTCCATTGTCATCCTTCAGATATATATCCAGATTTGGTTTCATGTCTCTGTGCCCGCCTTCAAGAATTTGCGGGAAGTCGCACGCTTTCCATAAGGGCAAAATGGACACGTTTTCCCAATCTAAGACGGCGGGAAATTGGACCACCATTTTCAGCAGCAAGAATATTCCGAGAGGCCGGACAATCACGGAAAAGCATCGTTTATTCATCTGCTTCGTCATTAACTGGGGACATTTTTGAGAGTAGCTCCTGGAGAAGTAAAATATTCCGAAGTCCCTCTTCAGCTTTTTCATGGTTGTACTTGTCTCTATAACTTCCCTTTCTCGGTTTCGTTTAGTACAAAGCGTGCAAGAAGCCAGTCGTGGCTGGACTGGACGGTCCTCTGAAAAGGTCCCGGAAAACACGATTATGCCAGAAAAAGTCCATGCGCACAATCCTACCAATATTCAGAGCACTGCCATTTTTGGCATTCTCTAACAGCGGGACTAGGATTCTGTCAGAAGCCATATTGGTGGCGTCTTCCTCTCCATAGCAAAGAACAGAATTATCCCGTAAACATTGTATGAGGCCGGCGGAATCAATATCATCTGCATCAAGAAATAAATTGCCGATTTTCGAGGATTGCTTTCGAAATATCAAGGCGGAATAACCTGCAATTTGCTTGGCCAGATCTATCTTTGCCGCCGAAGACAACGACTTCCAGAGATCGTCAAATCTCACACCTGGCACGCGGTTCATAATAACCCACTCAAAGCCAACTGTATTCAAAGCTGTCGGGCAAAAGCCATCGCACTGCTGGTACCAAGATTTCGAAATTACCGCGCATGAAGTCGACGGTGGCTACCTCGCTCGGCGTTTTCAACCTCGGTTTCACTGGAAGCGAGACACGCATCGGTAGCTCTTCATCCTCGGTTTTGATCACGTATAGCTTAATAAAACTGCCCTGGTTAAAAAATTCGAGCCTCAAAAGGCTTCTCTGGTCCAATAACTTGATGAATAATTTCTGCTATCCCCTCAAGCGAAGGTTCGACTGTCCATTTTTGATTGGAAGCCCTAGGTAATATATCGAGTTCCTCCTACGCCAGCCCGGTTTGTAGAGTCATGATGCAGACACGACTTTGTAAAGGTTGGCCTGCGGACTCGGATGCAAGGGACGGGGGGGGGTGCCGTATATATGTGGGTAACGGGTGAATGCCAGGGGGATGTGATACCTGTGTCCCAGTTTGTTTGTCAAATAGAACTCATGTTTTATCGCAATGTCAAGTATGAAGGGTAATGTAGGGCAGAGTTATTGCCAAAGCTGCCAATATTTGGACGGGGCATGGTAAGTTTCTTTCAACCTTCTGTGATGGGCTGGCTCCATAACAACATGGTGTGTTAAATGGCATAGAAGCTTATTCAGAAAAGCAAGCCAATAACCAGCAGCCCTGCCCCATAGCGCCCACCCCGAAAGTGTTCTCTATAACATCCACCATTTTTCTCTTCTCCCCAGGGCTTTTCTACTTCAGCGATGGTCTGGGGTTAAATTAGACTTTAAACACTAGACCTATTTAACACTAGCGTTACTAGCATTATCCCCTATTTTTAGCAAGGCCCAAGCTTAAAAACCACAATTTCATAGACTATGACTCCTCTTCTGTGTATCAATTTTTGTTTTGATAGGAGTTTCCCAATCGCACCTCTATCGACAAGGCATATGCCAATTATTTTGGGTGGAGGGGTGGTTTGGGTCGTTTACAACGCTGTGAAGCATATGTTTGAATGATGGTAGGAGCATAATAGTTAACAGCATTTGATTATGCAGGAAAGGGGAAGAGAAAAGGGGTTTTCGTGTCTAGGATTACGCGGTGGCAGTACCATCAGTAGTGACGGTATTGGAGCTGTGTTTCTTATTCAGTGTCGATGGGTTTATTGACGATGGAGAAGTAGAAGAAGATGAGCTGATGACATATGTGTAATGTGCTGCGTTATATTTGCATTCATCATTGTCTATCGTGTACTTACATCATGACTATCTCAATCCACAAATTACCTGCCAGGTAAAAACTTCCTTCCGCAAGGGGTAAATAATCTCACCGCCTCTTCGTCATGAGGTTTCCAGTGGTTAAAAACCCTCTATCCCCCATATTACTTCGCCATTCAATGGACAGCTGCCCAAGAGTCGTTCGTCCATCTCGACTCATATCTTTCTGTAAACCTTCGAGGCCCTCTTGTTGGCCGTGCTCCTGTTCTACCAGAAACGCAACCTGCAGGACGTCACGAGGGTTTAATGTTGGAGGGTCCGTCTTTACTTGATCAGGCCGTTCAAAGTCCCAGTTTAGTGACGTTGATTTGAAAGGGGGTTTGGCGCTGAGTGTGGTGGCCTATATTATAATAATTAGCAGTGCAAATGGATAAATAATGTGTTTAGGCGTTAGGCAAACATACACCAAGCGATATCGCCTCATCACCAACGTTCTCTAATTGGGCTTCAAGTGCATATCTCAGCAACCGCGACTTCCCATACGGCCCAAGAGCCCGATTATCCACTTCGAGCGGAGCCAGCTCCGTCGCCTTGGTCCGCACGCTCAAGCACGGCTGGGCAATAAATTGGTAAAGCTTCCGAAATGTCCTTACTCGCCCACTTGCCGCATGTGCTTCACCCGCCAACATTGTCTCCGTATAGCTAACACTAACAGCCAGAACGTGATTGCCCTCTTCCTTTAAATCAAATCGAACAATCTTCTGGAACGACTGCGCCTTTCCCAAGCCGTTGGACTGCGCCTCGTCATCTGGCGGGGAGAGGTCGAGAGGAACGATTTGAGAGGGCGTTTGCATTTCGGCGATTATGCGGATAGAGTTCACGACTCTATTTTCTGTGGTTGATGGGAGTTCGTTGTTTGCGCATAGCGAGCAGGAGAATGTCTCGCCGACGTATGCGGAGCCGAAGGACGGAGGGAGTGTGACCTATCAACAGCTTTAAGCCGCAAAGTCCTGGATAAAGGTTTATGGAGGGAATGTGCCTACATTGGGGCTGAGTATGAACTGGCTATCGGAGCCATCAAATGGATAGCTGAGGGAGGCCTTTACGGGTATGTGTTCATTCTCGCTCGGGAGGGGGTATTGGTATGATAAGGAGGGTCGTGAGAGTCTGATTGATGACGGTCGATGAGTATATCGTCAGAAATGGCTGGTGGGACGGGACCAGAAGCTCACCGTAAAACTGGTTTGTGATCAGCCAGTAGTTGCGTAACTCGACGAATATCTCGCGGAAGCTTGCATACCTTTTAGTGAAACTGAATGGGGCTCTTTGACTTCGGCGCCAGAGTGGGCGCGCGGTCGAGCCATGTTTGCGCTCAATGGCACGGGATATTATGGACTCTGAGGCCAGTCAGGGCTTTTGGTAACAATAGGCTCACTAGAATATTGATATATCACCGGAGTAGCGGTGTCAAGTCCAACGCGCAACTGCAATGAGGGATGGAGGTTGTCGACAAGCAGGAAAGACGTCGGAAGCAGCCGCGATGTCTTGGCATGTCCCCCACGGCCAAGCTCCTGGATAAACAATGTTCCGGCGTGGAGTTCCGCTGTTTATGTCATCATCATAGCTCCCCTGATCTCGAGCTTCATAGTTCAAGTTCTCAACATCAACAGCTCCAACCAAGACGTCAACATTCAGCCAGCACTTCCCCCAACTTGTCCATATTCAATCGGCGTATCTACGCGTAAACCATTCGAGTTTTTACCTCCACTTCCTGATTTCCCTCTTACTCTACTTTTCATAACCTGCATACCCACCCCTCGAAGTATGGAGAGCAGCAACGCAAGACTCACAGAACCAACTACCCCCCGACGAAGCAGTAAACGGAAACGTACTCCCGAGCAGGATGTTGTTTCGCCGCGATCTACTAGACGGAAGCAAGTTCGAACTGCAATTGCCAGCGGCGAGACTCCAGTAATCGACTTGACGCGTGGTTCCACCCCCGACGAACCCAAAACCACCCCACGGAAACGAACGAAGAAGACCGATAACTCTCCAGTTGCTGAGAAAGAGGAGCACAGACTGCGCGTCTTTCGTTCCAAGCCCCCGAAAATGTTCAATCAGAAACTGGAGAGAGCTCAGACGCAGAGGTGGGTAATTTTTACACCACGCCTGTAACGCAGCTTACTCTGACCGTACATATATAGACTCTTCGTTGTTGACCGCACGAGAGGCGGCACAGAGGAAGTGCCCGAGGAAACCGTACAGATCGTGGGGACGACGGGGAATATATACCAAGTTGTCATTGGCAAGGAACCGTCATGTACTTGTCCAGACGCGCTGAAGGGAAATCAATGCAAACATATTATCTATGTATGCGTCAACTACCTACAAGCGGATACCTATTGCAAATGGAACGGTTCCACTAACGTCCTCCCTCACAGGTTTTATTCCATGTGCTGAAAGTTTCAAGACATCTCCAATATCAACTCGCCTTCCTCTCATCGGTGAGTAGGTCGCGTATTCATCCGCATATTCACAAACATATGCCCTAACAGCGAATAACCAGGAACTCCGCGAAATATTCTCCAAAGCGCCTCTAAACCCCAAAGACAGCGCGTCGACAGAAAACGAGGCAGGAAACCGCAAGGCGGTGGAAGGCGACTGTCCGATCTGCTTCATGGAATTCCACCCTGCGGCCGAAAGCATCGTTTGGTGCAAAGCCGCGTGCGGGAACAATATACACAAAGCTTGCTTTGACAGGTGGGCCGCGAGTCGTGCGGGGGAGGAAGTCCGTTGTGTTTATTGGTATGTTATGCTGGCTACCTTTCGTTGCTTTCATCAAGCTAACTGCATTTCCTACTCAATTAGTCGGACACCCTGGGCAGCCGAGACTTCGTATTCGAAGCTTCTGACTGAGGGCACGCGTAATGCGGAGGGGTATATCAATGTGGCGCCACAGATGGGATTGTCTGGCATCAGAGGTATGAATGACATCCTGATTCCTTACCGTCGGGCATTCGAAAGGGGCGGAGGTACGGTACTAATGGGTTGTTTGGTAGATTACTCAAGCTATCACCCGCAATGGGTGCGCAGACACCTGTATGACGATGACTTCTTCTGGTAACGTAGCGTCTACATACCAGCTCGCACATTCGACCAGACACCGTGACTTGGAAGAAATTATCAACCATCATGGGCATCATACATATCATATCGGGTCTTTGTCTCTGTCTCTCCCTCACCCCATTGAATCGTCGGTTCATCACTGCATATACCAGATGTCCCCCTTATAGACACCTAGGGTCTCCATATTCCATCCAACACGACATTGAATAACAGAAGAATCCAAGTCCTCCCAGATGTATTCCGTCCGTCCTAGATAGATAAGCACTGTCTTCCGGCAAGATCTAACCTTGGCCTGTGGCACATATACATGGATGCAGAAAGATGATTACCAAGCTATCGATCGATTGGTACGAGTCTAATCAAGGCCGTTGGACAGGGGGAAAGAAGAAAGGGGATGTTAGTTGGTTGGTTAGTGAGGAGTATATCATAGATAGATATACCATGTAGCCACCTATAATTGTATAATAGAAAGATCCATTCAATTCAATTCAATTCAAATTCAATTGAAAAAACAGATTAAAAATAAAACGCCCCTCCATTCTTCGCGGCAAGGTATATAATATAATAATTTCATCAAATCCCAACGCCAGTATTACAATATACATACCCACTACGCCCCCATCCCGTCCATCCATCCTCAAAAAACACCGCCCAAACAAAGAAAAAGAAAGAAAAGAAATCACCCACCCCCCTTCCTCCTCAACAACAACCCCCCTTTCACAAGCCCCTCACTAACCCCTTCCTCCCCACTCATCCAACTCGGCATCCTCGCAGCGTCAACAATGTTGAGCTCCGCGAGCTGGCGTAGGCCGGCGATGACGTGTGAGCCGGAGAGGGTTAGGGAGATGACGGGTGGGTTTGTGGTGAGGGTTTCATCGTCAGAGTCGGAGGCGTCGGGTTGGGTGATGGGTGACGGAGATGGGGAGACAGGGTCTAGCAGGCGAATTGAAAGGCGGTCAAGTGCTGGTTGTGGGATTGGTTGTTGTTTGGGGAGGCGTTGTGGTTGTGTTTCCGTAGGTATCGATACGGGATGTTGTAACCCCGCCGTCCCGAAGCGGGAATTCACAGCTAGTTTCCGCTTCTTCGCAACCTGGGCAGTTTGCGGGTCTATGGCCTGGAAGGGTTCTTTTTTCTTCTTCCCACCCACTTCCTGTCCTAGTAATGGAATATTCTCCTTCCCATCCCCTACCCCATCTACTCTTACCAAACCATCACTCACCTCCCTCGGCAGTCTGGGATCAAGCGGACACCCCTCCGCCACCGCATCCGCAAAGATCGTAAACGCGCCGTTGGCGCAATTCGTCCTCCCAGGCCCACGTAGTGCAAGTAGCGTATGCAAGCTTTTAGCAGTTAGGGAGGTGGGTTCTAGTGTATATCTTTCCTGCGGGCGAGAGAGGGCGATGGGGATTGCGTCTTTGACGAGGCGGCGGAGGGTGCGGGTGTCTGTAGCTGTTTGCGTGGGTTTGGTGGTTGCGGAGGAAGATGAGGAGAGCAGCGAGGAGTAAATATACGGAGAGCTATCCGGGAAGGCGAGGTAGATAATCCTCGTGGTATCTGTGTATATATACGGGGACTGGCGGGGTTGTTGGTATGGAGAATCGACGACGAAGATGCGCACGAAGGTTATTGGCAGCTTCTGTGAGCGCGAGATGTGGTAGTGCGCTTTTACGAGCGGGGATATCTCGCGGTGGAGGGATCTGATGAATGTTGAGCCGTGGAAGCGGGGGAGTGAAGCGGTAATACTATCCCTCCCCCCTGATTGGGATCGCGGAGTCGTAGTCGAGTCCGTGTCTGCTTTTATCGGAACCAATTGCAGGGCCGTCCACCGATGCCCGACAGGATGGTCTTCTATATAGCGGACATCGATCATCGCCAGCTGCCGCAGCGTGATGCCCTGCCGCCAATCGCCCTCGAGAATGCGATCGATCACCTCCCTCTTCCCGCCTTTGCGGCCGCGGAGGTCTTCGTAGATGCCTCGTAATTCCTCGATCGAGTCTGCGGGCGGATAGGCGTTCGTCTCATCGTCTTCATCTTCTGTGTAATTCTTCACGCTGTTCCGGCCCAGGTAGGGCGGGAATGCGGTGACAGATTTATCATCTAGCCATTGGAGGACGAGGGAGAGGAGGGAGGGTCGGGAGAGTTTTCCGAGCGCTTTGAGGAGGGAGGGGGTAGTTGAGGGGATGCGCAGGGTGTCGGGCAGGCTGGCGGAGGTTGGGGCGCGGACGGCTGTTCGACGGGCCATTTTGATGTTGAGCAGGTCGTCGCTTTGGACGCGATGAAGCCATCCAGGTTTGTTTACGGAGTATGTCAACAAGCGATAAGGTCACGTGCTGATAAGGATAGCCTCCTCTCCTCTGGGGGGTCAAGAACAATCCGATTGCTGTCCACTCCGACTTTGCAGAAAGACGTTGTTGGCGGCATCTTGTGGTTACCAGCTGGCTACGAATAATGCGGCAATCCCTTCGTGAACATCGTCTGGTTATGCTCAGTCAAACTAATGAACAGCCCGGCTGTCCTACCACTATGGAGGATGGGTGTATCGGGGAACGAACAACAGCATCCATGGATTCTACATCATCTTTGAGCGCGCTTAATAATCTCTACGCTTTTGCATCAGCCAAGCTTCAAGATTTCCTCCCGCTTGCCTGAAGGGTTCCAAGGTTCTTCTCAGATTCGACCCCAGATTCCAAGGCTTCTTGAAAGTTGAGCCTCCTCTTGGCTCCAGTCGATATTACCCTGCAATGATAGCCCATCAGCACGAGGAGTCGAGGACACCAGGAGGCGGCCACTCAATCACGACATCTGGGCGTCAATTAACTACAATAAGCGTGGGGGACCGACAACGATTCAGAACAACATTCCAGCTTCCGCGGCCAATCGCCAGCTGAGCAGCGCGCAGCCACTGCAGACTCCCTGCCCAGTCGACGACCAGCAGCAGGGGCATTGGTTGGCTTTGTAATACGCTACTTTGACCCTCGGTCAACAGACGACGACCCGCCTCCCTAGCTTCAAGCCGCCTGGGGGCTTGTTTGGCGTGGGCTTTGATTGGCGACGGGCGAGGCAGTTTATCTATCAGAATTTGATAATTCTCATGGCTATTTTTCCTGCGGGTTAACGCGGCTGACGAGGATGAGGCCCACGGGAATGCTGTATTCCCCCAGGACGGTGTCGAGTGCCCTGGGAGGATACAGCAGTCGCACGAAACAGTGCCGACTGTGACGCTGTGCTACTTACTGTATGGCTTCCCCGCTTTCATTTGTAATTCTGGTGGTGGTTTGATATTGCCCCGTCTCACGAGGAGGGCTGGTTATCGGATGCAAACCGCATCCAGCGCGGTGAGGAGCATTGGAGCATTGCCATGGGAGAAGCCGGGAATTATCCAGCGTCCGATCTCGGCAGCGTTTTCGGTGGCAAAAGAAAACATGAATCCGAGAAACCCAGTTAGTCAGCACTGGTTGGCTCAGAGTTTTGGACCACCGAGGACACAGAAGGGAAGAAAAAGCAGATGCAAGAATTAGAAGAGGCTGCAGGTGGTCTTCAATTGCATGCGCATGTCCAGCAGCCAGCATAAAATATCCGGATACACCATCTTGTCTCCAAATAACCGCTGTATAAAATTGTCTGGACAGACCTTGGCAGCGGCTTTGTCAGCCATCCCCCACTCCCCCTCCGCCAATCGCCCGCCGGTTCCACGGTTTTTTGTCGTCCGACGGCCACAGTCTGACTGGCCCGGTCTCGTCTCTCCAGTCACCCTCGCCCGCTCTCACTCTCTCTATCTCTATCTCTCAATCACGCTCGCATCTCGATCCCCAGACCACCGCAACACTCCCTCGTCTCTGGTCGCCCGTGTCCTGCTCTTCGGCGTCGCCTGCCGTAGCGCAGTGGGGGTTTTCGTATCCTGTGGCAAACTCGTGTCATCCTCCACGCTCTTTCTCGACCCGGTTTCCGTCGTCGAAACTCCCATCTCAAGGCCTCGAGGCGCCATTGAGCACACGCCCCGAGTGCCCGGCACGATATATTTACCCACGGGACCCCAGAGTCGTGATATATCTTCCCGCACAGCGGCCCCCAAGGCCCATCGCGAGCCATGTCCAACTTCACCGGGCGTCGAGCCCCGAATTTCTCCCAGTACATCAACGAACTGAACACGATTCCCTCGCCGTACGATCAGGCCCAGCAGCAGCAGGAGCAGCAGGAGCTGTTCGACGTGGATGCTGAATTGGCTCTCTTCACGAATGCTGAGTTCCTGGACTTTGATGCGGTGGGAGAACTGCCGGTCGACATGTCGGTCAAGTTCGAGGCGGGGGAGGGCCAGCATGACGCGCAGAAGGATAATGGGACCAAGTATTTGGACATGTTGAATGGTGAGTTGATCTCTACTTTGGTTTATCTGTGTAAACCGTGCGTGCTTTTCTATATATGATACGACTCTCCTATTGTGAGAAGCCCAACCATGCGTTTTCTTGCTGGTCCTTGTCTATCTATGCTCTGGGTAGCTGTGGCTCGTGCAGCAGCTGGCCTGCATTGCAATTTTTCTGCTATCTGTTATCGCCGGGTTGCATTTTGATACCCACTCCGATGGCACCACAGCCCTACTCCTCTTTTGCTGGCGAACCCATGCCGGGGCTGCCTGGATCCTGGCGCCGCTTGGGGGCTCCCTGCCGCAGCGTCTGCTCTCGTTGGCTCTGGCTGCTGCCGCTCTCTGCGCCGTCCACGGCCAGCTCTCCATCGCGCTCCATCTGCCTCCCCTAGGCCAGCACGTGATGGGCCCAAAACATCACGCAATCTCACGTGACTATGGCATCTGTCGCGGCTGCCCCGGTGTTTCTGGCCGTTGTCTGTTTCGGCGGCGGCCGATTTGTGATCTTGACGTTCCCCAGCTTCTCTCCGTCTTCTGTATTTGTATGGGGAAGTGTCTGTTTGCGCCGGTGGACTGACACCTTAAAACCAACTCTACAATGAGCCAGACTTCAACCTCCCCAACTATACGCCTGACTACTCTTCGCCCATGCTCCCCATGCAGACGCCTGCCTACCCGCTCTCCCAGCCACAAGCTCCCGCCCATCATGGCGCCCCCCTAAACGCCGCCGACATCCGGCCCTCCATCCCGCAGCAGATGCCCGCCCAATCACCAGCCAGCTCAACCCCAGGCTCCAGCCGGAAGCAGGACGCTGCGCCCGCAACGCCCAATGTCGACGAGGCTGCGCGAATGGCCCAGGAGGAGGACAAGCGCCGCCGCAACACGGCCGCCAGCGCGCGCTTCCGCATCAAGAAGAAGGAACGCGAAAAGAACATGGAGCGCACCGTCAAGGACGTCACCGCCAAGAACGCCGCCCTTGAAGCCCGCATCAACCAGCTCGAGACGGAAAATCGCTGGCTGAAGAACCTCATCACAGAGAAGAACGGCGCGCCACTGGCGGACGGCGACATTGCGGGGATGTTCGACAAGTTCCGGGAAAGCGCGGAGAATGTCGAGCGGAGGTCGTAATGAGTGGATGCAGCAGTGGCATGGAAAGAATTTACCATTGCATTGTCCCTTTACTTGGGGTTTATGCTCGAAAAGCAGCATAATCCAATCCAATCCATATTACGACGTCTTTGATTGTCATGTTCTCTCCTGCATTGCATTACGTCTGTCCCTGTTTGAGTTTTGTTTAGTTTTAGCCTCGTCTTGCATTCCCTTGCCCTACCCTACCATACCATCCCAATGATCAATCTCAATATCCAAATCACACAACACAGCCCCCTTCCCCCCGCCGTGCAAGCCTAGTTGGGGAGGACGTATCGCCTGATGGACACCCATCTTATCCTACTCTATCAACCACCTCTTCTCTCACGCGAACGCCATTTCGAGGGCAGGGGTCAAATCGATACAACGAGCGGGTGTTCATCACGCTAGCGAGGTTGGAGAAGAAGACTGAGGAGCACCTCCGGAACATCCACAGCACGGGGTCACGCTCTTCGAGTTCGTGAAAGGAAGGGTGAGGTGCGGGCGAGTGCGTGGGCGTGTGCTTGATTGATATATATCGAAATTTCCCATTTCCTTCTCTTTTGTTTACGGACATGGATGGTATGGAATGGCATGGCATGATAACGAGAGGTAATTAGCTGTGGCTGGCTAATGGGTGGCTGGGTGGCAGATTTGCATGATTTGGTTTTTCTCGTAATCGGTTTGCGCTGCTGGTTGGTTGGTTGGTTGGTTGGTTGGTTGGTTGGCATTTCTTCCCCCTTTTTTTCTTTTCTGCGTTTGTGGGTGGGTGGGTGGTGATGTGTTTTTTTTTTTTTAGTTATTTTCTTTTGTCTATATATATAAATATTTATTTTATACATCATGATAACGTATATATTGTCTCCTCTTCTGGTGGTTGTCTCCTGTTAGGTGGTAAATGTTTTCTTTATAGCTGGTTGGTTAGTTGGTGTAGTTAATAAATCCAGCCAGCCCCTGATTACCTACTTCCAATCTCCCCCCTCCCCCAATTATACATACCCCTCCCTCCTCACCTTGTATTCAATTAATAGAAGCAAGCTACTATACTACACATGAAATGATAATATCACCCATGTGCCTTTTTCATTTAAGGGGTGAGTAAGTTTGAACTTTATTTTCTTCTCTTCCCTCTGGCTATATTTTCCAAGTCCTACTTATCTACCTACCTACCTCACTATTTCTAAACCTTTTATCATCTAGTTAAAGGGAATTCATATATGTGTTGATGTATTTAGTCTGTCTCTCTGGTTATTTAATTATCTATTTGTTTAATCTGTCTTTAGGAACAAAAGAGAGAGAAAAGAAAGAAAAGAAGCCTATATAAATTGTCTCTATTTATATTAGTAGTTAGTGGGCTATCTATCTATCTATCTATCTATCTATCTATCTATCCATATAATAACCAGTAAAGAAACAAAGCAAGAAGAAGAATGTAAAAAAAGAGAAGAAAAGTTTTCATTTCAAACTCATATAAACCAACCTCCTAATAATGATATAAAATCGCTATGCTATGCTATGTAATGAGTATAATATACCACAATGCTATGTCATCCCATCCATCAATCCATCAATCAATCCATCCATCAATCAATCCATCTACATATATCTATACTATAGACCCTGCAGGTATCTACCTACTCATCTATCTACCCATCTATCCATCCATCTTACCCAAAAACACACCAACCCCCCCCCCCCCAACCCCCCCCCCCCCCCCCCCCCCCCCCCAAAAAAAAAAAACCCTACGAAAACCTCACCCCCCGACTCGGATCCCACTTCCCCGGCGACGGTGATGGCTGTCCAATCCCTCCTCCCTGTCCAATCCCTCCTCCTCCTCCTATACCTATCCCGCCCCCCTGCCCACCACCAGACATCCCAAACTTAATCCCCCGCTCCGGCGACCACATGCCCGCCGCTGTGGGCGGGATGGGTAGGGGCATGGGCATGTTGATTGGCGCGGGCAAGGGGAGGGGAGTTGATGGGGGGAGGATCTGTTGGGGGCGGGTTGGTTGGGGGGCTGTGAGGGGGTCGGTGCGGGCGGGGGCGGGGGCGGAAGCGGGGGTTGCGTTTTTGTGGGGGGAGGAGGGGGGTTGTTGGTGTTGTTGTTGTTGCTGTTGTTGCTGGGGCTGGGAGAGGGACAGCGAGGCCATGGCTGTGGTGTTTGCGATGTCTCTGTTTCGTGTTCAAAAGTTAGTTAGTTAATTAGCATGAACCCCTTTCAAAATCAGGGGAAATAGCGAGGGATATCCCCCCGATCCATCCAAAAACAAAACAAAACACAAAAAAAAAAAGGAGCAAGCAACATACCCCTCAACCTCCCCCCCCTCCACCCTCCTCCCCCTTACAAACCCCCTACAATCCTCCCGAAACCTCCCCACCAACTTCGCCAGATCATTATAAAACTTCCTCCCAACCTCCACATTCGACACAATCTCCTTATACCTCACATACCCATTCTCCAGCTCCTGCAACGCCTGCTCGCGCTCCTTCGTCGACGCGTCCCCGCGGCGCGCATTCACGAATGCCCGGTTCGCATCGCGCAGTTGGTCTGTTAGTTTCGTCTGGGCGGATTCTTCGGCGGCGAGCATGGCGAGGTCCGGGTCGTAGTGGTGGTGGAGGTGGGTGGTGAAGAGGTCTTCGAAGGCGCTGGGTTCGATGCGTTGCATGGGGGATTCGCGCTCGAGGCGGGCGGTTTCTTTGAGGAGCGCCGCGTCTGGGTTCTCGTTAGCAGATATAACATAACCTACCAAACATACAGTTGTAGATACGTACGAATACTGTCCTCGCGAACCTTCTCCCGCAGCGCCTCCACCCTCCTCTTCCGCCGACTCTCGAGTCTCCCTACCTCATTCAAACACCCCCTCAACCGCCCCGCCTCCCGCTGCACCTGCGCCGTCACCGTCGCCCGCCGACTACTCGGCACATACGCCTCCAGCTCGCGATTCGACCCCGTCAGCACGCGCAGCACCCGCTCCGACTCCGCCAGCTTGTCCTCGACCAGCTTGTCGCTGCTGGCCGCCGAGGCCAGGTAGCCGTCGATCTCCGTGGCCTGGGTGTATAACTTCTTGCCCGCGACCTCGGACGGCTCGCGGGTCCAGCGGTCTGTGCCGTGCTTGGCGCGGGAGGCGTCGTCTTCGTCCTTTTCGGCCATGAGCAGCTCCACGCCCTCGGTGTAGATGGCCTTGTCGTTGGCTTTGAGCTTTGCGGTGTCCTTTAGCGAGAGGCGGAGCCGGTTGAGGCCGTCTTGTTGGCGGATTTCTTCGGCGTGGGAGACCAGGGCGGGCGGGAGGCCCAGGGGTTTTTCCAGCGCCTGCAGAGAGCCGGGAAGGTTGAGCGATTGAAGGAGTCTGTCATTAGTTAGTTAGCAAAACGTAATCCCTTCCCAAATTGTAGAAGAATAAAAAAGTGTATACTAACTCCCTCAACTTCACCGTCATCACCTCCAACTCCCCCACAATCTCCCGATCCACCAACCGATCGCGGCGATCGACATAAACACTCGCCGCAACATGCACCGCATACGGCACCAGCTTCGCAAACAACGGCCTCCCCAACGGCGCCTCCTCGCCCTCGCCAACCATCGCCAGCGCATCCGTCACCTCCACCGGCGCCCGCGCAGCCACCATACTCGCGCGGTCCAGCAGCTTCAGCTCCACCTTGGCCGGCACGGGGATCAAATAAATCATATCATTATCGCGCTCAGCGCGCTTCAGGTCGTCCGTGACGCGCGCCTTCAGTCCCGTCAGATCGCCCAGGACGACGCGGTTGATCCATTTGCTCTCCTTGAGCGCCTCGTTGACGCAGGCCAGGCTGTCGCGGAGGCGCGCGACCTCCTCGCCGTACTTGCGTTTTTCAAGACAGTCGCGCGATTGGCGGTACTGCGCGGCGGCGGCGAAGTGGTGGTGTTTGGCGGTCATGTGGTGGATCCATTCGGTGCTGATGGTGTCGGATTTGATGCCGCAGTCGCCCGCGGTGGCGTATAGGTCGGAGACTTTGGCGGCGAGCCGCGCGATGGAGGCGTCCTTGAGCCCGTCCTTGACGGCCTTTTGCCAGAAGCATTCCTGCGCCTGGGCGAGGAGGAGTTCCTCGAGGCTGCGCAGGGTCATCTCGTCCATGTCTTCTGGGGGGGAGGAGCGGAGGTCCGGGATGATGTCGGTGCGCAGGTGGGCGAGGACGCCGGCGGCTTGGCAGAGGTATTTGCAGGCTGTTTTGAGGTTGTCGGAGGTGGTGCCGTTGAGGGAGATGGCGAGTTGGGAGTAGAGCGCGGCGAGGTTGTAGAGGACGTTGGCGAGTTCGAAGCGGAGGTTGTTTTGGGAGACTGTAGGGTTAGCCGGGGTTTTTTTTTTTTTTGCGGAGCGAAGCGAAGCAATACATATGCTGGCTTGATATATAGAGAAATGGATATATACTCACCCGCCGTCCCCGTATTAAACCCAAAAGCCGGATACCACGAAAAATCCACCCCGACCTATCCTCACATTAACATTAGCCAACCGCCAACCCCAATAAACCACAAACAATCCACACTCACATCAACAGGAACCTTCCCCCCCACCACCCTCAACTGCGCCGCATACGCCACCAACCTCACCACCCCACTGACATGCGGCTCGCGCACACTCACCGCATCAGCCCGCAACCGGTCGATGACATGCAGGTCCTCCGCGAACATGTCCGGTCGCTGGTCGTATTTGGCGCTGATGTATTGGGCTATTGCGGTGGAGAGGGAGACTGGGTGCGTGGTGCGGAAGGGGAGGGAGAGGATGTTTCTGTGTGTGGTGTTAGTTGATGGTAGGGGGGAGGGGGGAGGGGGG
>JANTQG010000266.1:0-25246 GCA_032988185.1 Onygenales sp. PD_12
AAAAACCCCCCCGGGGGGGGGGGGGGGGGGGGGGTTATCAAACGTTGGCCCCGCATTTTTCAACGTAATTAAATTACATATATTGACCATATCTCAATTCCAAGGGAAGGCGTTCTTCTAAAAAGAAACATTAACTAGTTAGTTAGTACCTAACGAAGCCAACGCAGCGTTATAATATCATCAAAAGGCAAAGAAGAAGCATAACCCCTTAAACAGCAACTAGGAAAAAAGAAAGACTATCTAACTAAATAACTTTCAAACAAATGCCTCCACCATTCCCATTTCATCAGAGTAAGGCAGATTTCCACCCCCCTTCCACCTAGTCCTATCTGCACGTATATTCCTGATACATACATGGGGGAAATGTCGCTATTTAACCTACCTAACCCACCTACCCCCATTCCATTGAAGAAGCACAGCTAGCCAGCCGTAAAAAAAATAATAAATAACCAAGAAAGAAAAAGAAGTGGAAACAAGGCAACCTAACTAGTTACATAATTAGTTTATTGCAGATACTAACTCCATACATACTACCCCATTTAATCCTGACAAACGCCAAAGTACCCACGCTATCCATATCAGGGGGCATCATGGTATGGCAAGGATGTGCATGGATGTGTTTACCCCATGTTATCTGTCTCTCTGCCTGGCTGGCTGCCTGGCTGGCAGTGCTGTAGTTAGCTATGTATGTGACATGGTAGTGACAAATGTGATATGATGTGATTTCAAACCTCTTATATACAGCATCACTAGAAAAGAAAAAGAAAAAGAAAAAGAAATTTAATTTAATTATTTAGGTTAAATTTCAATCCAACCCTGGCTTTTGTTTTATTTTTCAGCTGCTTGTATTATGGAACTGGTCAATTGGCAACGGATTAGCAGACAAGGTGCCAACTTGAATGTAACAAACAAGACTGGGGATTAAGCAACGGATAAAAAGTAGCCAAGACCAGCAACGTCTCAAGCACGATAGATGTGTAGTGAAATAAAACGTGGATATGTTCCAGAAATTGGAATCTCCATTACACATTACATGGACAGGGAGGAAATTGTTGGGAAACTGTTCATCGCATTGTCAAGCGGAAAAGGAGTAACGAAGGATCAAAACTAGGGGAGAGCAGCAGAAGCAGTAAAAAGGGACAAACTTCATCTCTGACTTCCAAAACATCCTATAGCACACACCCACTGATATTAAAGGTGCGTCATTCAATCCGGCTTGAAAGAGGTGTTGAAGAACATCAAAATGGTCATAAATGGTCCCGATTTGTTTCTAGCAACCCTTGCGTAGACATAAAACTGACGCAGGAAATTAACGTCAACAGGAGCTCGCAATAGAATCCAGTACCAGTCAAAACAAGTCATCGAAACGTTTGTAATGAAAGGAATTAAAGCCGCCAACACCATGCTATGGATGCACCGTTAGGATCGAAGAGAAAAGGTAATTAGGGGGAAACGGAAAACATAGCAAAGCGCGATCCACAGTAAAACGAAGCCCAGAGATTATGAGACGAAGGTGAGAGATATACCAATCGAGCGAATAGTGACGCCCCGATGGACAATTGCTCGGCTGGTTAGTAGGCCTGTCAGGAAAGGTAGATGCGAATCTACCGAAATGAAGTTAGAATATTCAACTCAGTTATTATGCAAGGAAGAAACGACGGCAGCTTACCTTTTGTCTCACAGGTTCCCGACACATTGGACACAGAGCACCGGTACGAAGTTTGGTTTTGTCTAACGTACTCGATGGGGCGTGTTGTTCCGCGCACCAGCGACAGAGAACTGCATGTCCACAAGGAAGCACTGCAGTATCGATCAACTGGCTCATACACGCCTTGCATTCAAGATTGACCGTTAATTCTGCGCTTTCTTTTGGTTCTGGACGCCCATCGTTTTGGTTATCTAGACCCTTAGGCTGAGGTTGCTGTATCCTACCATGATCAGCCATACGCTCGAAAAGCCGTCTACGACTTGCTGGATCGGGTGGGTACATGGCGAAGTTAGGGTCATCTGAATAGTCCAGGGCTCCAGCATACATCAGTCTCGCGAAGTGGGCTTCCATGAATGGATTATCTGAACTAGTAGGGTGGTTTGTCGGAACTGCGCCTCCAGTAGTCGGTACAATTGGTGCATGCCTATGAGCAGCATGTCTGTGGTTCTCTCGTAACGACTGTCGGGTTTGAGTGGTTGAATCATCTGAACGCCTGGAACGCCGACGACCATGTACACGGGATGCCATACCTGGTGGGCTAGTACCAACGGAAGTCGTAGAATCACCAATGGGTGGAAAAAGGCGTCTCCGCGAAGAGATATACGGGTGCATCATGGCTGCTAAGGGTGGCCGGTGCGAAATGTTAATGTTAACAGACTGCAAGCCAGCGGTTGGCCTAGATGGAGCCTCGGAGGTGGTCGGGGACCCGTTGCTGCTCGGAAATAGATTGGAAACGGGCGGGTGGTGAAGCCGATATCTCTGGATGGCAGCGTCCGCGTGTTGCGTATTTGGATCATAGTATTGGGGGGCAAAATAAGCATTGAAATTTGGTGGCTGAGCAGAAGACTCCGCTTCCATGGCAAGGCCAACGCGATTACCTGCTATATGATTGTCAATATAGATCTTATATTACCTAGGCGGGTGAAGCATACAATTTGTATTTGCCCCCGGAACGGGACGACGATCTCTCGATCTAGCATTGATATCTAGCTGTCGCATGTGCGGAGGATAAGTAACGGGAGTATGGGGAAAAGCAATTTGAAAGGTTGGCTCGTGATTAGAATCAAAGTCTGCAAAGTAAGGCTGCTGTGGAGGCGAAAATCCGAAAGAGGGGTTGGAGTCCATATCTCCTAGAAATTTATCAACATGTTTGTCCCCAAAATCCATATACACAGGAAGGAATAGTCAAGATTGCATTACCTTCAGGTTGATAATCCCCACTATTGGCGCGCATAGAGGTCTGCATAGTTGGTTGAGGAATTGCATCCAGGTCTGGCTCACTGGTCGTGGCAGTAAAGTAATCCAAGCCGTCGTCTGGCGGAGGACCAACAGCTGGCGACGCGTCTGACGGCGCATTACCGGGCCCTGACGCCATATTAGATGAACCGGCTGGGTTAGACCCTCGATGCTGGGACATTGATGGATTAGTGCCTCCGTTGCCGGACATCTGGGGCGTGGACAAGGCGAAACTGCAAGGTCGTGGATCCGACATGCGGAACTCCCCCTGTGGTGGAGGAGGCTGGTATTGCTGAGGTGGGAAGCGGGGCGGGAGGTGTTGAGGGGATGAATGGATTACAAAAGGATGGATCTGTCTTGGAGCGTCACGGTGGTGATATAGATCAGAGGGATTGCGGTTCAATGGCTGATTATGAGGTTGGGGATAGTTATATGGCAGCGCAGCACAAGGATGGCCTGCAGGCAATGGGACAGCAGCCCAAGAGAAGTATGGACAAGATACAGCAGCTGTCTGAGAGGACCAGTATTCTATACAGCAGAGATATCAATAAGTGGATGATGATAGCGGCTGGTGAGTGGGATGTATTGAATGAAGCCCATGAACAGACATGAACAAGCTGACAGGCAAACAGCAGCCCAAAGACAGCCAGGGACAAAGTAGCAGCAGGAGTCACTGACGCTTGCAGTTCCAGCAGTATCCAGAATATCGCAGAGCCTCGGCGGCGGCTTCTGCCCGGCGGTCGAGATAGAACGGCGGAAAGGGTCGGGCGTCTGCGCAGAAACAACAGCAGGCACGGAGGCGATTCTGGCACCCAATGGCATAATGCGTGCACGTCGAGCTGGCAGCGGGCGGAAGACCAGTTGACATCTTTCACTTGTCCGGATTCATGCCCGTCACTGCGCCGGTTGTGGTCTGCCAGGCACTCTCAGCAACTCTCTGATGAATGGCAGAGGTCTAGATACCTCCAACCAGTGGCGGGGGGGAACGATCTCGTACCTATCGAGCCGGAGCGGCATGGGACGGAAGCGAAGGAGATCTATGCTTCGTTTCTGTGCTGTCCAATGCACAAAATGGGTTGATATGAGGTCGACCTAAGGGCTGGTAGGAGCTTGAAGCGTCTCAAAAGCACTGTAGGTCAAAAAACATCTACGGACCAGATTCCAAAAAGACGAGGCAAAAACAGGTCTAAAATCTATCCAACTCAAAATCTAGATCTTCGCTTTTCAGACTAGGGCCACAAACTGTCAAATATGACTCGGGAGGGTGGTAGAGGTGGCGGAGGGAGAGAAGGGAGAGAAGAGAAGAGAGAGGACGCAGGACGAGCTGGGATGACGTTCAAACAAACTCCGGACCGCCTGACCAAGAGCCGCCTCAGCATATCCAGTTTCCATAGGACGAGCAGCCTTCCAATGGAACGTGGGGCCAAGGGAACCTCGGACCTAAGCGCGGGATAGAGAAGCATCCATGATCCAGTAACTAACTTACATGCGAACGGCTGAGAGAAGCCAGACAGCAGCCGGCGGCCGTTTTCTGCGCCTTTCCAGGCTGGCAATAGACGCAGATGGCTTGCTGTTTCTAGACACAATCCAGATCTGAGCAGGTTTCGCCCTGGTGGGCGTATCCGGCAGCTCCCTTTGTTGGTTTGGCCTCTTCATAAGGTTTTTCGCAGACAAAAGCAGCGGGGCGACGGCTGCTGTTGTGAGGGACGGCGTTACTCCCTCGGTTGCATGAGCAGCATTAACTAACTACAGGTTTGCTGCGTCGTGATGGCCGCATAACTACATTAGAGGCACGTCGGCGACCTCTCAGCAAGCCCGTCCATGGCCAGGAGCAGATGGAAATGGACAAGTCGCCGGGGTACGAAATACGCACAGCGGCCACACCCAGCAAAGGCGGAGACATTGCCAGCCGTATGCATCCAGGGCTGCGTTTACGAAATATCCGGTACGAAATAGTGAGCTCTGAGCTCTGCTTACAGCCAGCCCGTGGCGTCCAATCATGCCCCCAGCCCGTCGACAAGAATCAGCCATTGTCCAGCACCTTTCTCCACACAGAACTTGAAGTCTTGCCCGCCAGCGACGTCATTGGTGATGGGGTCAGTTTCGCGCATAATGGGGGCAGCCGGATCTCTGACAGATCATTTAAGAACGGGGTTGAAAGACATCGTTGAAAAGGTATGGGCTCCAACCTAATTAATTGATTACTAGTATGATTGTTGTTTCAGACCGCTTGGAAGCAGAAACAGTTCTGGCTATTAGATTAACTTAGGGCTACGGTTAGCCTAATTCGGCCATGACGACACTCCAGCCATCTCCCATCGTTGAGCCGCGTTCATCTTGACAAACTCCAACTTAACAACCCTCGACTCATGTCTGGTTAGTCTTCATGCGACTTAGACTCTCGTCGCTCTCCCTCTGTCTCCGGCCAAGCCAATTACATATCCAGGCCCGCGCGCGAAGTCTCAGGAACTCCGCAAGCTCAATGTCTTCTTTCGTCATTCCCTCTACTGCCGACAATCCAGACTTCCCCGTCCATCTCACGCCCGACCTCTCGCAGGACCAGCTCCAATCTTTCCCGGCGTTCAAGATCTGGCTATCCACGCTTCAACGCTCTCTATCTAGACAGGCAAACCCTTCCCACGAGTTCCATGCTGCCCCATACATTCTCAGGCGGATACAGGTGCAAGCGGTGGATTTCTTTGGTGGAAACAGGCTGGGATTTGTGAAACTGAGAGCTGATGTATCGAACGACCATGGCGAGAAACTACCGGGTAGTGTGTTTCTGCGGGGTGGAAGTGTGGGGATGTTGGTGAGTCGCCTATATCACCATCTCCACGAGTCATGCCTTTACTAATGTATAGTTACCTCCCCCTTATAGCTAATCCTCCAGCCAACCGATGCCTCTTCCTCCTCCGCTCCATCTCCAGACTCCGAAAAACATGCAATCCTAACAATCCAACCCCGCATCCCCGCTGGTTCGCTTGCCTTCCCCGAAATCCCCGCCGGCATGCTGGATGACAGTGGCACCTTCGCAGGCGGCGCCGCAAAAGAGATAGAAGAAGAAACCGGCCTCATCGTGTCCCACGACGAACTCGTCGACCTCACCGCGCTCGCAAACACACTTTCCAAACAATCCCAATCACAGCAAGAGCAAGAGGACGGCGAAAGACTTCAACCGGGCATCTACCCTTCTCCCGGTGGGTGTGATGAATTCATCCCGCTGTTCCTATGTGAAAAGCGCATGGCGCAGGCGGATATTGATGAGTTGCAGGGGGGATTGACAGGGTTGAGGAAGCATGGGGAGAAGATTACGTTGAAGGTGGTTAGGCTTGATGAGTTGTGGAAGGAGGCGTGGAGGGATGGGAAGACGTTGGCGGCATGGGCGTTGTATAAGGGATTGAAGGAAGAGGGTGCTATATAAACCGGAGATGATTGGGTTGGCAGCAATTTCGGAAATGAATAGGTGTGGTGCGGCGGGTAGGGTTGATGGCGTTTCTCCATGACGATTTTATGATCAATTTTCTCCGCACACGCGGATGATATCTAACGACTGTGCCAGACGGAAGTCTCAATGGCTTTATCTATCAACAATAGAGACGCAAAATACACAATTCTAGCACGACGACATATGATGCCTACGCAGCATCCCCACTAAACCACCTCCCCAAAGCCCCCAACATCATCTATCTACTCCGCACCAATCAATCAATCAAATCAATCAATACCTCACCATCCACCCCCCCCAAACCCAACCCCCCTAGTCCCTCTCCCAGTTCTCCATTCCATCTCATCCCATCCACTCCCTAACCCCCCAACCCCACCCCCAACCGCCTCCCAACCTCAATCCCCTCCGCCAACGTCCCCACCCGCGCATCAATCGCATACCCCTCCCCCTCCAACTGCTTCAGCTCCGCATACAGCGTCGCCAGCGGGATGCTGAAGCACTCTATGAACTCGTTGTCTTCCAGCTGGGGTTGCGGGTTTTGGTTTTCGGGGAGCGTCATGTCGACGCGCACGTGGACCATGTTTAGGTTTGTGTTGCAGAAGCCGGGGTCTGTGGGGGTGGTTAGGAGGGGGTTGGAGTTGGTAGTGAGGGAGGTGAGGGAGGAAGGGTGATGTGATCTAGGATTAATGGATGGGGGGGGGATTGGGGATGGGATGGGGATGTAGGCGGGGCCAAGCCAAGGGAGATATGACACTGGGGGGGTGGGTAGGCGGGAAGGGGATGATGGGGGATGGGGAGGGGAAGGGACGGGTAGGTATGACATGGCCGGGCATACGGAGGGATTATTTGGTAGATGGAGGGAAGCTTCACGAAATCCGAAACCCGGGACGGGGCAGGGGGTGGCTAGCTGGTACAGAAGGCGGCCTTATCCATCCCCTACCTGAACCTAAGGGTTTCGGGAAAGGGATCGCCTGCTTCTTCCTTGCTAGAAGGACGCCTCAAGCCCGAGCATAAAACCCTTCCTTCCCCTGGCCTCGCCCTCCGTCTCTCCCCTTACCCCCCCCCCCAGAAAGATTTATAAAAAAAAAAGTAAATAGAAAAAAGAAAACGCACCATTATACATAATCGGACTCGTCTCCTCCGCCACACCCACATAACCCGTCTCCTCTCTCAACTCTCTCACCGCACACTCCTCTGGCGTCTCGCCGGCATCAATCAGGCCCGCAGGCACCTCGATGACCACCTTGTCGATCGGGGGCCGGTATTGCTTTTGCAAGAGCAGTTCTGGCCCCGTTGGCTTGGAGAGGATGGTCATGATTCCGACGCCGTCGATGGGGCAGTTTTTAGGGCGGGTCTGGGGGGGGGAGTTAGCGGGGTGGTTGATGGGGTAGTTTGATGTTGATGGTGATGTTGATGTGGGAGGGAGAAGCTGGATGGAGGGGGGATTATATGGAGGAGAAGGGAAGGGATGGGAAGAGGAGATTTTGAGATGGGAAAACATAGGGGGGGTTCAGGGAGGGTAGGTGTAGTGCATCCATGAATAGTGTGGTTAGATATTTGTCGTAGGAAGTATAAAAAACCGCAACAATTCCCCCTTTCAAACGGGTCCACGGCATACAGATATAAAAGACGGAGTAGTTTATCGCACCCTCTCCGTCTCTTCTCTTAGATAGAGACCGCCCCTAAGCCCAAGGGGGAAAGAAATACAAGGAAAGACAGAAAAAAATATTCCATACCTGCCTCTCCGCCGACTCCCACGTCCTCACCACCCCCTCAGGATCCGTATACGTAGTCAAAAGCAGCCGGGTCCATTTTGCATCTGCTGGATTCTACAACAGACGAAAAGAATAGGAAAAGCAAACCCCCAAAGCAAGCACGTCGATTCGACGTGTGCCGCGGGGGTTTAGGTTCGCGTAGTAGTAGTTAGCAATCGATCAGTTAAGCAGGGGAGGGGGGGAAAGGGGAAGAGCAGGGGGGTTTAAAAGAAGCAACTAATACACTATGAACGGAATGGGAGAACGGGGGCTGGGCTGGGAGGGACTATATCGGGAATGGAAAGGGGTGTGTATTGCGGGCTGGATATCGATCTCCCCGTGGAGACCTCCTGCGCGCGTGTATCCGTCATGTCCTGGCATGGGGTAACATGCCATGCTCTCACCACATGAAGCGGAAATACAATGGGGGGAAATATATCCATCCACCGGGTACGAATAGACAACAATCACCACACAAGCAGCCCAGAGTACATATATAAAAAAGGGGTTATCAATCAGCATAACATACCAACGCCTCCTTCTTAATCCACCCTTCCTTCTTGTTCGTCTTATCACCGACCGAGAGAGCCGCGGGGGCGGCGGGTTCAGTGGGCATCGTTTTTATGTATGTATGTATGTATGTATGTATAATGCAGGTCTGGTTGGGGAGGTTAATGAGGTACTGGATAAGGGGGGAGGGGGGAGGTTCAAGGTTCGGTAGCTAGATCACGCGGGGTGGCAGGGCAAGTGAGGGCTGGCTGGGTGGATAGTAGTACTTTGTAAGGATGCATTCATGTATAGGGGAAATAGGAAAGGTTTGACAATTGAGAAACTGTCTGCACGTACCAGGTTGCGATGATGATAGGGGGAAGGGGGGGCTTTCCTTTTTTTTCCCCTGATGTTTGATGGATGTTTGTCATCCACTTTCCAGATGTTTGTCATTGGATTTTTAACACAATTGCCTGGCTGGCTGGCTCCACTAATAAGTTAGTATTTTCACGCGTCCCAATGGGAAAAAACAACCACCAACCAATAAAAAATATAAAATAAGGTAAAATAATAAAAAGAGCCCCTTCTCATACCTTTTGTTTTCCTAATCTTCAATATCATTTCTAAACCCATGGCCTCTCTAGCCTTCATTGGTTCAGAGTATTTGTTGGTTAATGAACTGCATGAAATGCACAAATGCCTTACCCAACCCAATCTAACCAACCCCGCTAACCACCACTGAACTAAGTTAGTGAGGGGCATGCATAACTTCCCCGCCCTTCTTCTCCTCCCTTATCAACCAACCCCTCCCCCGCCATCGAACCCTATTCCTTTCCCTTAACAACTCTCTCCACACCGGAAATTACCAACGAGGAAAAACATCCCCAGGATAGAAACAATAAAAAAAAAAAAAAAGTGAAAAAAGAAATCTAATCTCATTTCTTTTCCTGCATCTCTAAAGTTAAAAAACAACTAATCGACTGAAAAAGCTAAACTAAACTAACCCAGCGAAATAATCACTGGATAGGTAGTTAAAAAAACAAAGCAAGGGGGGGTTTCTTCACGAGCCAATCCATCAACATCAACCCCGGCCGTGGAATCATCTAAGAGATATAATGCCCCATGAAAAAGAAAAAAAAAAGAACCCGCAGGTCGCCAGCAAAGAGGAAAAAAAAAAGGTCGGGGTTTTTTTGGGACGGGTGGGTATAACCTTCATTTATGATGAGTATTTCAATGCAGACAGACGGACGCCTGGGATGCTTTTCTTTTCGATACGTAAAAGATCAAATCGAAAGAAGAAAAACGGTCGTCGTGGCTCGCTCGCTGATTCATAAATATGCAGGCAAAGGCGGGGAAGAGGAAGAAGAAGACGAGGAAGCTGGATGTCCTAGGGGTATGAAAACACGGAAACAAAAAGAAGAGCAAGGTGATATCAGTAAGGACAGGGGAAATCGTCGAAAAGTTAAAACAAATAAGAAATGAAATTGGAAAAAAAAAAGAGAGAACAAGGAAAAACAAGAAAACCCGCATATTTTCGCTCCTGACGACCGTTGCTTTCAAATGTGTTCCCAGCATATTAGTTTTCGTAAAATCATAAGAGAAAAGAGAAGATGGTTGTTCATCTGGGAAGGGTGGCCTGATAAAGTCAAACCCAATCCCAGGAGAAAGCTGTGCGTGCTTCGATCACAATGCTTCGATCTCCGCAACACACTTCTCGAACTCGGACCAATTTCTCATGACGACCTTGGCACCGAGATCAAGAAGAGTCTTGGCCATTTCCTCTTGTTTTTCGGCTCCGTTGTAGCTGCCAACGTAGGCGATGACGGGGATTTCGGCACGGATGGCACTCAATGCACCGCTCTTGCTGTCCTCGACGGCGATGCACTCATTGGCCTTCTTGTTGAGCACATTGAGGGAGTGGAGGTAGATGGCAGGGTCGGGTTTGGTGGTAGGGACGGGGAGGGAGGTAGCAGCGCTGAAGACGTGGTCGTAGGCGAAAAAGCGTTCCTGGTCGACCTTCTTGATAGAGGCACGAACGCGACGGAGGGCAGAGGATGAGACAACAGCCATGGTGTACTTCTTAGACGCGGCGAGCTTAACCAATTCCTCGGTGGCACCAACGCAGGGCTTGGCCTTGGCTTCCAGCTTCGCAATGACGCGGTTCTCCTCCTCCTTGACATAGGCCTCGAGGTCGTCCTGGGGCAGGTTGAAGTTGAACTTGGCCTGCAGGGAGACCATCATGCCGCGGAAGTTCTGGCCCACAAAGTCGCCAATGAGCTGTTCGCCGGTATAGCGGTCGGGAAGACCCTGCTTCTCCAGGATCTCGTTGGCGATGTCAGCACAGGCCTCGAAGGCGAGTTCCTCGGAGAGGACGAGGGTGTTGTCGCAGTCGAACAGCAGGGTGGTGATCTATGGCAGAAGGGACGGAGTCAGCACGCGATTGACAGCAGCAGCGCCCCCACAGAAACGCAAAGCTAGAGGTGATGGGGTCCATAATTCTGCAGTTGCTTGCGCCGGCTATACCAGCTCTAGCAGGGAAGCGGTGGAGGACATACGTGAGGCATTGTGGCGGTGGATTGGTTGTGTTAGAGAGAGTGTGTGAAGTCAGATATTAGATAGAGATTGGACTGGCAAAGGTGGTACTGAAGTTCAGATTGAAGCTGGCGACGAGGTGGTTGAGAGAAGAAGAGAGGCGAGGCGGGGGAAGCTGAGATGTGTTGAGGATGGATGGTGGGGGAGAAGGCCGAAGTGAATTGGAGCAGCAGACAGCCGCCAATTTAAACAGCCCGCAACCACGCCAATCGAGAGCAGCCTGGGTTACGTAGCAATCCGCGGTGCGAGCCCTGGACTGGATTCACGATGGTCGAGCAGCGCCGGTGGAGCATCGGACGCCGTCGACGTCAATTTATCTGGTGAGGCTGGTGGTGGAGCTGCCGGATCAGGCGATGGCGAATAGGCGACGATGGGCCCGGTACCTGTCTGCCGCGGGGGCTGCCACTGCCGGCCAGGTATCTCTGCATAGGCGGGTATGGGTGTCTGGCTGTAGCTAACTAGTAGAACAAAGAAGAGTAGAGTCTCATCCATGGTGATAGTTATTGTCTGTATCTGCATCTCTGTCTCCCCGTGCCTGTGTCTCTCTCTTCCTTCACTACGCCACAATGTCCCACTGTTCCCACCGCCCAAGCACCCACTGCCGGCACTACAGCCCTCTGCCCCTCCAAAACGCTGTCAGCTCGGCGAGACGGCCTGCTGGGCTCGGGCTGGCGCTGTTTAGTTGATAATGATGCCCCACCAGCCGCCCCTGAACGATGAGCCCAGTTCTCGGTGTTTCGATGGATTTCTTTCTTTGCGGCCGTTCAGGAGAGAAAAGCAAATCCTCAAAAAGGAGAACCATTCCAGTGAGTTATTTACAGCGAAGACGCGAGAGAAAAAAAAACCAAAATTCCAACTCAGGCCGCATCCGTCCACACCAACCAGGCCCAGGTTGCGCCGTGTCTGGCCTCTCAACCCCCTATCCCCTATCCAAACCGCTGCAGCACGAGCACAAGCACAAGCAATTGCCTCTCCATGCCGCACTGGAGGACAGAGCGCCTGCATATGCATGCGATATTGGACAATGATGCCCAACTGCCCGTGTTCCCCTGCTAGTCAGCCCGTGTCCGCCCGCTGTCGAAGGGCTGGATGGCCGGTGTGATTCCGAACATATCGACTTTTTTCCCTTTTGGCTATCCCAAGGACCTATGGTTGTCTCACGTTGTCCCCTTGCCCTTGTCCCTACCCATGTACACGAGAGAATTTCAAGGCATTCTTCCATACTGTCCGCTGCTGACCCTTATCCCAATCGCGGATTTCGAAATCAAATCTTCGTCCCCACCCGGCCCGGATTACCTGGTTGACCCGAAAAGCTCCGCATCTGGGTTCTTGCGGTCTTTTCCCAACCGGAACCACTCCGTCTGCTGGTTTCGTCATTTTTATCTTTTTTGCCGGTTGAAGATGAGTGATTAAAGTGGGCGATGACGAGGGTGAATCCACGATATAAAGAAATAAACGTCCCCCAGATACAATATATGGAGGTGTTCCTGTTTTTGCCCGCCGCTTTTGCATCTACGTCACTATAACGACCGCAAAAAGGATCATCTTTCTGTACCCGATGTTGTCGCGGTTGTGGGTTTCAGTTGATAGTGCCTGCTAATCAATTACTTCGTCAGTGGTTGCTAAAGAACTCTTATCTATGATGATTCAAGAGCAATGTGCCTAGTTACCAATTGCATATGGTCAGCACATTGCTTCCATTTTAACTAGCTTTCATAAATAACTATATCACCATGATTCTCTCTGGCTTGATACCTAACAACCTCAAAAATGCTCCAGTTTCCCAATTTCTCCCTGGCTCTGCAACCCAACCGAGAGGACAGTGGAAAATCACCTCACCACTTGACGAACAATACAAAGTAGCCCGAGTGAATTGAGATGGTCGAGACAGGACTCCGCGATTGGGGAAAAGATATCTGGCCGGACGGCTTGCCCCAAGACTCACATATCCTTCCCCACCACCCGTGCTGGATTTTCCCAGTAAGCGTCAATGGTATTATTTTATGTTGGAGAATCAACCACCAACGTGTTTCCCGCTCCATCGTTAGTAAGGCCATGAGTGTTTGGAATAGGCGAAATAATACCCAAGCATTGAAGCAACGAACAAGGATTATTTATATGTAAACAGGTTCAGGTACCAGAAGGGCGGAACAGGCCTCTTACACACTAATAATGGACTAGGTAACTCCTCCCAGCCTCTGGCGGAGAGGTCTGGCGGAGCGGGAATCCTCAATCTGCCCTCCGCCAGCCGAGAAAAAAAGAGTTTTGTGGTCATAAACTTGGCTCGATCCTGATTGGCTGCATCCAACCTCATCCAAAAACTTCAACTTCCGCGCATCAAAAAAAAATGCTGATGCCCTTGAACTTCTCCCTGTCGATCTACTGTCTATGTATAGGAAATATAACAAACCAAAAAACCGCCGTATAAACCAGCTAACTCACCAAACCACCCCAACTGCATGAGCGGGCATTTAGAAGAAAAAGGCAAAACATGACCAACCCCTCCCCCGCCCCGTCCCCTACTACTAGTACCCCCTACCCAACCACCCTCTCCTCCCTCCACTTCCCCTCCACCACCCACCAAACAATCTCCCAAGTGCTCTCCAGCCTACGCAAATCCACCCTCTCAATCACTAACCGCCTGCGCTCCATCGAGGAAGACGCCCGCTTCGTCCAGCAGGTGGCTGACCACTACCGCCTGCCCCTGGTGGCCAACGAGAGATGTGGGAGCTGGTATATCCCGCCAGAGAGGAAGAGGGAGGGGGGAAGCGCGTATTTCAAGAGCACGGATGGGCATGCGGGACAGTGGGATTTTAGTACGCGGAGGTTGAATTTGAGGATTTTGGGGGTTTGTGGGGGGTTGGGGGGGTTAGTATTATTTTCTTCCCCCTTATTTTCTCTCCTTCCGCCCTTTGTTTTTTTGCTTGGTTTTGGGTAATTATATAGGAGGGGTGTTTTTGTCGTCTCGATTGGAGCATGGGTTAATGTTTAATCCCCCCTTATTTTTCTATATTTAGGTGTGTCATTGTCGACTCTACCAGGAGAGGTAAATGTAAGTTGTATACCCCGTCTACCTCCGTATCCATGTCTTTCCCCCTTCTTCTATCTGACATTTACGGGCCTGGTATTATGCATAACCCCATTCCGTTGCCCTGGCCCCCCCTTCCCCCCTTTCTTTACCCTCATACATCACCTATGCCCAATACCTAGCTAACCACCCACCAACCAGCAATGCCCGACGCGCTCTCCAAGACAGTCCCAATCTGGGCTGCCGTGATGAACCGAACGCTTTTCCCGGAAGCGGAAGAATATCACGCCGTCCAGTTCCCGCCCGATCTTCTAGGGAAATCTGAAGAATCGCAGATTGAAAAGAGGATTGGCGGGTTCGTGTTGGCTTTAAAGGTAATTCATTATAAAGTGGAGAGAATGGAGAGAAGACTATGATATATATCCCCACCCCCTTTCCGTCTCCGTCCCATCCAACCCCATACGTCTTGTTGTTTTATCCAGTATATATACTATATGCATATTTTCATCCCCATCCACCCCGTCCGTCCAATAAAACTAACAACATCTAACAAAAATAATCCAGTCCCTAAACCTCCCCCTCCCATCCCTAAAATCCCAACTGAAAAAACCAATCCACCTCACCTGGGCCACCCGCGACTCATTCTATCCCAACAACCCAGTCCCCCATCTCCACTCCAACCCAAACCCAAACCACAACCTAATAGTCCTCTGCTCCGCCTCGCGACGCGTCCACGGCGCCGAGATGTCTGAAGGCGGCTACATCCAGGGCGCGGGAGACGACAGCGAGGCGTGGGCGTGCGGCCTTACACCGCCGCTGTTTTGGGAAAATAGGGAGGAGCTGTTTGCGAGAAGGGAGGAGGAGTTGCCTGAGTTTATTGCGGGGTTGGTGGAGAGGGAGAGGCGGGGGTTGAGGGAGGTGGGTGGGGAGAGGGTGCTGGTTAGGCCGACGGGGAATGTGTGGGTTATGAGGGGGTGTGGTGGGGGTGGGGGCGGGAGTGGTGAGGGGTTTGATTTGAGGATTGATTGTAATGGTGCTGATGAAGGGGAAGGAGGGTCTGGAGATACGGCGTCTTCTTCTTCTTTTGAAGAAGGAGATTCGAAGATTCTAAACCTCGCCTGTCCAACGGGAAAGCTGGGTAGTCGCCATTTACGAAAAGTGCTCGAGAAAGTCGAGCAGTTCGTCTCGACGCATCTATCCCGCGACCCGTCGCTGTCGTTGGTCGTGATGTGTGAGAACGGGAGGGATTTGTCTGTTGGGACGGTGCTGATGATCATTTGTCTGTTCTATGATGAGGAGGGTGAGTGGACAAGTTTCTCCTATATGGCCCCCTTTTTTTTTGGTTGCATATTCTGGCTAACACGATTGCGTGTGGGGTAGGAAACTATACTGGCCCGCAACGCGAAGTTGCTATAAATAAGGAATACATCCGCCGGCGCCTGGCGTGGATAATATCTTCAAAAGAGGACGCGAATCCTTCGCGGGCCACGCTGCAGTCTGTCAATTCGTATCTCATGGAGCGGCCGGATCGAGACTACTAAGGAACCCCCTGGCGTACCCATTCCAGTGTAAATATATATATATAATACTTTAATCTTCTTATAATACCTCACCCACGCAATGGTGCACGAGTTAAACAAATGGTATCGATCTCACCTCTATCTAATAAACAAGAAGAAGACCAAGATCGTTAAAACTGGCAAACCCCTCCCAAAATGACCTCATATTTTACCCACCCACCCACTCAATCATTCATTCACAACAGCCTGCACAATCGCCCCCTCATCCCCCTTATCCAACGCATCCAACACCTCCATATCCCCCGCACTAATCTCAAAATCATAAACGTCCCCATTCGCCCTGATGCGGTCCGGATCATCGCTCTTGGGCAACGGCACCCACCCCTTCTGCAGCGAGTAGCGGATCAGGATCTGGTTCGTCGACTTGTTGTATTTCTCTGCGAGGCTGACGAGCGTGGGCTCGCTGGCTTTGTATTGGCGGACGAGGGGGGAGTAGGCCTGGACGACGATGCCGTGTTGCTTGCAGTAGGATGTGATGGTTTTTTGTTGGCACCAGGGGTGGAGCTGTTTGATGTCAGTGGAAGGTATACTGGGGGGATATAAAAAAGGGCCGGCCCAATGAACGGGGGACGGCCAACTGCAAAAGACCAAAAGACAAAAGAAAAGAAATTTACCAACCTCCAACTGATTAACATGCGGCGGCCACACCCCCTTCCCCCCCTCCGCCCTCTCATACCCCTTGATCTCCTCCACCTGCGCCACCCCAAAATTACTAACCCCAATACTCCTCGTCTTCCCCTCCCCCAACAACCTCTCCAACGCAAGCCACATCTCCCTCCTCCCCTCCCTCCCGCTCTTCGGACTATGAATCAGAAACAAATCCACATATGCCCCCTCCCCTTCCCCCGCAATCTTCCTCACACTCTCCAGCAACTTTTCATACGTCGCCTCCGGCGACCCCGCGGGCACCATGATCTTTGTCGTGATGAAGAGCTGGTCCCGTGGGATGTTGCAGGTGCGCAGGGCGAGGCCGACTTCGGCCTCGTTGCCGTAGAATTGCGCCGTGTCGATGTGGCGGTAGCCCGCCGTGAGGGCTGTGAGGCAGGTTTGGACGCATTGGGCGTCTAGGGAGCGGTAGACGCCGAGGCCGAGGTGGGGGATGAGGACGGAGGGGTTGTTGGGGAGCGGGAGGAGGTCGGTTGTGAGGGTTGGTTTGGCTGCCATTTTTTTGTGTTTGTGTTTGGTTCTTTCTTCTTGCTGGCGTTTTTGCAGTGGGTGGAAGGTAAAGATGGATGGGATGGATGGCGAGATGGATTGAGGGGAGTTCTGTGACTCGGTTTTTCTTTTGCCATCCCCCTCCCTCGCTTTGGTGGGATGAAGTGGGGATTTGATTCCATGGCCGGTTAACAAGTTAGCGCCGGCTAATCAGTCAGTGGGATGGCATCATCGGCAAAGGGAATGGTACTATGGAACCGGCTATGTGTGTATGTGTGTGTGTGTCGCCGAACATTCTTCGCGTGGGTTCGACTATTATTATTGTTTTATGTTAATCGGGGATTAGAATGTAGAGATAATTTATGCTTAAATTAGGTTTGTGGACAGAAAAAGACGTTGATGCCAAGGAATAGGGGATGCTAGTTCCTGTGACGTCATTGGATGATATACAGAGGGGGGGTCGAATATAGAGACGGGGTTAGTGGTTTATTATTTATAAAAGCGATGGAATATTCTAACCATAATTTCAACAGTTATTTGGTATATAGGTAGTCCTAACCTTCAATTTCAACCTTAATACCTAACTTTTGGTAATTGTCCCGAGCATTCTCATACCCCTCTATCATGGCGGGGTAGTGGCCTAAATGAACGAATTCCCCCCCATACGGTATCCCTCATAGTAGTATAGAAATGGTGACGAGGCAAGATGGAAGTGGATGTATATACTTGTTTAGAATGGGAGAGATATCAAATTGTGGCCCTGAAAAAAATGGATTCCCAATTCAATTTGAAGAGAAGCATCCCATCATCGAGAGAAAGGGGGACTAATATACAGAAACATCCCCTCTACCCACCATCAATCAATACTATTGAATACTCCCTCCTGAGGTCTAACTCGGCACAATCCGAAAAGACACAAATCTCGGCCTGTAAATACTCGGATCGCGATAATTATCCCCATCCTCCCCAATCTTCCCATCCATACTATTAACATTATACGACATCGTCCACCTATCCCCCTCCTGCAACTCCGGATGCACATGCGCATTATACCCAACCACATCCGCATCGCCATAGCTCCCCCACACTCCCACCTCAGGCATCCGATATACCTCATCATGCCCTTCCCACCGCTCAAACGGGCCGAACGGGTTACTGCCATACCATATCAAGATCCGATTGCTAAACGGGACAAAGCTATCCTGGCTGACAAGCACGAACTGCCCATCATTCCACGGCGTGACGCTAAACTCATTCGCAACCCCAGTGACAACATCAATCGCTTCAGATTCCTCCGCCGTCCACTCCCCCCCGGCCCGAAGAAACCGCCACTCACCAACCCGTGAAAGATCCGTCCCAGACACCCTCGCAACGCGCATCGTCTTATTCAACGCATCCCCCCTCGCCCCGTAGATATACGTATATCCATCCCCGCTCCGCGCCGCGGTCATCACCGCACCACCCCACATCGTCTCCGCCGCCGAGGGCAGCGGATCAACCCGCACCGGCCTTGAAAACGAGTCCCCCCCGAGATCAAACGTGGCAACCACATTCCGCACAAACTTTATCTGCAGCAACCCCCCATCCCCCGCCCGCTCAAACTCCTGAAACACCATCTGCACAACCTCCCCGCTCCCATCAATCACGCTCACCAGCCCATCTCCAACCCAATACCAATGCCCCGCGGCCGGCGGGGGCATGATGGCTGTCCGATCCGCGCCGGTGATGGTCGTCAGGTTATTATCTGACGTCTGCAACATGAAGCAATTATTGATCATGCGCGCGTTTGTGGGCCGGGTGCCGTTGGCACTTAGGGGGCCGAGATATGTATCTGAGAATAGCCAGAGGATGCGGCCGTCGGGTAGCGGGATGGAGAATGTGGAGTCTGCGCCTGTCCAGCCGGCGTTGGTGGGTTGGGATGCGTAGGTGGTGAACAGGGGTTCGGGGGATGCGTGTGGTTGGGGGTCTTGGATTGA
Organism: Onygenales sp. PD_12; assembly: GCA_032988185.1. Lineage (NCBI taxonomy): Eukaryota > Fungi > Ascomycota > Eurotiomycetes > Onygenales > Onygenales sp. PD_12. Next base: position 18,964 of record JANTQG010000266.1, read on the forward strand.
GGGGCGTGGTTGTTGGGTGTTGTTGGATGAGCGTGGGCGGGATGTGGTTGCTTTTGGTTGTTCCGCGTCGGACGCGGAGGGGGTGTTTCCCATGTTGATTGCCGCTTTTGGTCCGGGTATTGTCGTTGTTATTGCTTCACGAATCGCTATGTTTGGCACTGTTGCTTCGGGATGTTGAAGAGTCGGGGCATGGTGCTGAGGTTCTGGCACGGGATCAATATCAATTCTGCCCTGATATTGCTGTGTCACCGCTCCTGCGTCAGCAGCCGATGTGGAAACGTGTACAAGGTGGAGAAATAGTAGCAAGAGGTATCGGATGTATGCCAAATGTAGGCTCGAAGAAGCTGGCATGTTTGTCAACACTCCGAAATAACTAGTTAGTTAGCCAAACTCAGCGGCTAATTAAGCTAATATGATGACAGCGTGGGAAACAGCACGGTATGGAAATGTAAGGATTTAACAATGAACAGGAACGAGCAGCTCCCTGGGAATTGAGTCGAATTGGAGAAGTTCCCTTCAACGTCGTTTGGAAAAAGCTAGAAAGTCGTCTGTCTATGGATATTTCTGATAATTTTTTTAATTTCTATTTAACTTTTGGGGAATGCAACAACTATTTACCCCCTCCTCCAAGGTCATCAATATGAAATTATGGTGACCTAGTTGGGAATTAATTTAATCAAATGAAAAACACGAGATGGGTATAAAGGTCGCGCTCAAGTATAGACTTTCTGATATTATTTTAGCTGTTTCCCGCTTCACCCCTTGTCCAAGCTAATAAAATGTCACTGTATTTTCATGAACCTAGTAAAACACTAAAGGAGGTGGAGGAATCGGGCAATGCTAGATCTAATACGTCGGGAAAACATGTTAGACCCCCGAACGAGCGGCTAGGATATGCCAATATCACGATCGTGCTCCACTGCTCCGCACCACCAATTCCTGTTCGTCCAACCAATCATGAAGTTTCGGCCTCTCCAACCGCCGTCTGAAAAGTAGATATCGTTTCGCCCAGTAGGGAAGCGCCTTTGTAGCTCGGAATTTCATGAAAGTAGTGAGGGGCACGGCAACTAGAGAGAAAGAGGGGTGGGGTGGAAAGGGTTAGTTTGGCTTCTGTTGAGGGGATAAAAACAAGCAAGTTTTGATGACATGTAAAAAAGAGGAAGGATTTTCTTTCCCCCTTCCCCCGAGAAAAATTACAATCGTTATCCAATTCCTCCAGAGTGCGGCGTTTGGTCTCTGGGACGAACAGGAATATCATAATAAGCGCTACGATATTCATGGCACTATATTGATACAGTTAACAAAGCGCATGCGGCAAGGGAACGGGGGACAATTAACTTACGCATAAAAGCCAAATGCTCCAGTAGGCCCCCATGCACGGAGATGCGCCGGGAACGTTATCGAGACAACCGCGGCCCACATGAAATTAGTGACGACAGAGAAAGTCATGCCCAGTTCTATTTCATAGTTAGAGGACTCCTATCCACAGAAATATAGCGGTGAAATGCGTACCTCGGTGTGATAGGGGGAAGACCTCCGCCGAATAGGTAAAAGGGACCGGCCCTTCTCCCGGTGAGTAGAATGCAGTGAACAAATAAATAAAAAAGGCAATAAGTGCCGTGTGCGCTGGTCCTTTATCGATTTTAAAACAGAGCCCGGCAGCCAATAGTGTCCAGGCCATTTGAGGGAAAGTGAAGAGGAGCAGGGAACGTCGTCCGAACGTATCAATGGTGAGAATCGCGGGCAAAGAGAACTTCAACAATCAGCAGGCTATCATAACCGAAGAATTATCGGGAATGAATCCTTACCAAAAAATTGACCATACCATATCCAAATGAACCTAGAAGAGCGAATTTGGGCTTTATATCGGCCTCCTCAAAAATGGTGGAGGAATAAAACGCAATTACATTAACTAAAACGTTACTGTTAGCTCAGAACATAGAACAGATAATATACCAATGACAGTAATACATACTCCCACACATCTGCTGAGCAATCATAACCGTATGCCTTCAAAAAGAGAATTGGATTAGCTAGTCTCCGCTGGGTGGGGCCGGAGCTGACTTACGCTGCGAGTGTAGCTCGCCGGATTCGTGGAATGGTGAAAAGTTCCCCAAGTCTTCTTACGTAAGTTCTGAACGGACTTTTATTAAACTCATTCTTATTTGAGTGTTGTATTCCTGGGAAGCCGAACAGCTGGACGTGAATATAGTAGAGATCGCGCGCGGCTTGGATGCGGGTTCTCCTTAGCCGTGTAAGAGAAGCATACGCGTTCACGTAGTTACCCTTTTTAATATGCCAACGAGGGGATTCTGGAATACTGTAATTAGCTGAATATAAATATGGAGAAATGTAAATATAGTAAGAACTGACCGGGACAGAAGAAGACCCCTAGAACAAGCGGGACGGCGGGTATCATGGCAGACCCCAACATGAATCGCCATTCGTTTTTGAATTCGTAAACGATCAAGTTCGATGCAAGACCCCTAAATAGCAAGTATAAGTATGCGACAGATTTCAGAACACGGTACATAGCCTGTAGTTGGGACGGTTTCACCTACAGTGCAATACCAAATGATACCCACATCTGCCATGACATCACCAAAGCTCCCCGAATCGCGGCGGGTGATGTCTCTGCACTGAAAACGGGCACGGTGACGCCCTTGATTCCGACACCAATCCCCAAAAGCAGGCGGATTACGAACAGTTGTTCCCATGTTTGCACAAAGGCCGATCCCAGGGGTGTGATAAGGCAGAATATAGCGGAAATCATTATCGCGCCACGTCTCCCCATAAAAAAGTTAATGATGTCTGAAAGCCAACAGCCGCTATAAACAGTTAGCTGAGGAACCTCTAATTCGTAGTTTCCTACCCGAAACTATCTGTCGATGTACGCTCATTGTGCCCCTGGTGGAATATTAACCATAGATATCAACGTATGGTTCATCAACCTTGGAAGTCGCCAAGGATAATGGGGTGCACAGGGTAAGAGCGACATCGGGATACCAGATAGGAAGGAGAGGTTCCCGTGCTTCACATTTCACTTACATGAGCGCGGCACCGATAAACGGGGCAGAGTTAACCAAACCGACAATCCATTGATTACGGAGCTCCTCAGGGGACAAGTCATTCGCGTCCGATGCCTTAAAAGGAATCCCCAACTCGGCCGGAAAGAAAACGTTACCCCCATTCGCCCCGGTCTGGTCCCAGCCCCTAGAGGACGGTCAGAAACTGTTTATATAAATAACTGGGATGCACTGACTGAACTGCAGCACCAATTGAGCATAGCGCAATAGTTCCATATAAGGCCCTAGATTGCCGCCAGCGATGTTCCCTTTCATCCCTTAGGGCATCTAGATGTTCTGGATAGTGCTCATGGCTAAGATCTTTGAGTATTTCGCGTTCTCTAGACGTGATTTCGGTTGAAGGGCGCTCATCATCCGTGAGTGTGGGATCAAAGTACATAAATGCGTCAGGGTTTCGCGCAAGGAGTGCAGCTTTGGCCATCAGGTCCCCTGGTATAACATCCCTCAGGCCCTTCTGCATGCGAAACCTTTCTGCATGTTCGAGTACAACTTCGGTGCCGACTTCGGTCAGCGGATTCCGGTTTCTAGAAATGATATCTCCTGTTTAGCCTCGTAAAGACATCGGATGGATGATCGCGGGCTACCTGTGTGGGTTGTCATCCAGCCCGATTGTTTCGATTGAAGATTTATCTGTGACATCGCCTGGTCTAAGCGGATAGCGTCGTCAGTCAAACCATGCAATTAACTCGGTTCATATGATCATACTCACTGAGCATTATTTGGCACCGCCAAAGCTATAGGCATCTCTTCAGACGAAGGTGAATTCGCCATGACGGGATGAAAAACAAGGCAAGGAAATTATTTCGCGCAACCAGGTTTAACTGGAGGCTGGGAAGTCGATGGGAAAAGGAAAAGGAAGGAAAATGCTCAAGTAAGGCTGAAGAACAAATGTCAAAACCTTCACAAGCTAGGGAAAAACAAATCTGGGGTTTTCGATAGAGAAGCCCTGAGGACACTGGCTGCATTTCGGCTCGTCCCATGCTGTGCTCCCTGCTGGACGGACGTCCGCTCATAGTATGGCAGTTATATATTCAGGGTTGGCCTCCACCCCGGCAGTCGTAATCCCAACTTGTACAAGCCCCCTGCCGCTATTTCGAATGACATAAATAGTGCCTGTCAAGGCGCCTGTGCCACCGCAAGGCAATGAGGCGGATGTGGCTCAGCCGCCTTGCCTTTGTGTCACAGGGGCATGTGGGGTAGGCAGGGACCATCAGCCTTATTGTTGGCTCATCCAAACCGAGTCAAGCACGATTCTTGGGATTCACCGATCATCTCCATCATCTTCAATCACGCACACCTCGATACAGTTCGAAGGAGTATTCGACGACACATCGCGGGCTCTCAGGATGCAGGTGGGTGTTGGCGATGTTGTTCTCCTATCTAGCTTGGCATTGAAGATATACAGCGGATGTAAAACGGCGGCCGACGACTTTAAGGCGTTATCGGACCATGTTTTCTCGATTCACGTTCTGCTTCGGCAGTCAGAAACATATGCCTATGAAGGATATTATCTCGATAAAGTCCAACGTCGATACCTAAAGCAGCTGACCGACCGGTGTGAACAAATATTAAAACAACTCGAGTCCGTTCTCGATAAATATGAAGGACTGTCAACCGGAACTGCGAAATGGAAACATATACCCTGGCAGTTGGATCGCGATGAAATCAAGGACCTTAAGGAGCGGATGATGGATCATATTGCATTTCTGACGAACTTCAATACTTCAGTCACCATGTAAGTAATATGTAACCTTGGGAGGAAGGTAGACTGCGGCAGAGGCTGACAGAGCCACAGAGGATCGCTTTCAGGCCTCAATAAACGACTTGACAGATTACTTCCAGGGCCAGAGGGCACCACGCTCACGGCGGAGGAGACAACAGGTGTCTACGGAGATAGTGAAGAGGGCTGGGCGCAGTTTGTCAGATCCCTCGAGGCAGTTGGAATAGACCGAAGTGTCATAGATCGAAATCGGAGATACTTTGTCGAATGGATCGCGACCGCCATCGAGCACAATGAACAGGGACTCTCAACATCGCCCCATGACCAGAGAAACCAGCCGCCGACTAAACACAGTCCGCCCCCTATTCCAGAGGTTGTGGGACCTTGCTCTCTTTGCAATAAAGCCCATCGGGATTCTAGCGTATGCGAAGGACTTGCCTTTGATTCCCGGCCTTCGCTAGACCTAGAGCTCTCGCCTATACATTCATCTACTAGTCACGAAAGGAGTTCCAGACGTGCGTCCACAATGACAGCCTCAAAGACAAGGTCTGTAGGACTGCTTTCTGGCTGGGGAAGATCACCAAGTCTTGCTGAAGGATTCGGTGTCGGTTCTGGTCCACAGATTTCGCCGTATCATGCTTCCGTGTCAAGTGCAGATTCAGTCTCTATCAAAACCAACGCAACCAGCAACGATAGCTCTGCGACCACTGATAGTCCCGAGTCCCGCCGGAAAGGGAAGAGACTCATGCGCAACGTGAGATCGAGGGTTTCAAACGTGGGCCTTTCCTCAAGTGCCCAATATTGGTGATAGTAGTGCTTTCCATTCATTCAGCTTTTGATTCAGGCAAAAGAAACAATTGTTGCCACTGGAGTATTGGCTAATCGGGATTTTCTTCGGTTGAGGAGTTAGCGATGGGTTAGAATGAACGCACAAGGCCGGACCCTGGGGCAGTCAATATGTTTTATAACAAAATGACAGGCCAGAGAACTGCAGCCGTGTTCATGGGCTTCTGGTTTGTAATGATGATACCCGGTGTTTTGACATCTTCAGGAATTTTTGAGCGTGTTTGTCCTCCTGGAAGCCACCAGTGTTTGTTCTATGAGACTTATTAGCCCTTCCAACATGTAAAAAGAGATCTTCCGTTGTTACCAGTATTATTTGGTTTAACTGCCTGCCATAATATTCTCTTTCGGCCTGTTCACCAGCTCCTGTCTCCAGCAATCACCCATCGCTGTATGCCCAAATCTGGAGCCATGCTTTGCGGCTCAAAACCAGACCCTGATTGGGGCGTTTGGCTTAAAACAGCGAGCCGAGCCGAAGGCTATGCAAGGCTGGTGGTTGGCAAGATGGCTGAGTGGCAGAGTGGCAGGCAGCATGGACGAATGACACACGCAGCGATACGATGATGTGCATGAAGTAAATTAAGGCCCTGTTCAGTGAAAAAACTGTTTCTGTTTATCCCCCATCATACTAGAG
>JANTQG010000267.1:0-25096 GCA_032988185.1 Onygenales sp. PD_12
GGGGGGGGGGTCTGGTTCGCTGGCTGACTATTATGAATGCAGTTTGCGGCGGTCCCTATGCCTTTATCAGAGGCAGATGGATATCATATCCACCCGGACAAGATCGCGGAGGAAATTGCTCGGGGCACTTCGGTTCTGTTAACTTCTAACCCACGTAACCCTACCGGCCATGTCGTTGGGAATCCCGAGTTGGCGAAGATACAGGACATCTGTCGCGGCAGGGCAACCCTTATTCTAGATGAGTTCTATGCCGGATACAATTACAGTACCGGATGCGATGGATCGACCACCAGCGGCGCGCAGAATGTCGTTGATGTCGACACTGATGGTATTATATTCCCTTCATCTCTACACACCATGGCTCATAACTAATCGTCCACAGACGTCCTCATAATCGACGGGCTGACCAAACGCTTCCGCCTCCCCGGCTGGCGAATCGCCTGGATCATCGGCCCCAAGGAATTCGTCAACGCCCTCGCCTCTGCCGGCTCATATCTCGACGGCGGCGCCAACGTCCCCTTCCAAGAAGCCGCAATCCCCATGCTCGAACCCTCTCTCGTTCGCGCGGAAATGAAAGCCCTCCAGCTCCACTTCCGCGAAAAGCGCGACTACGTCCTGGGCCGGCTGAAGGAGATCGGCTTCGTGATCAGGGACATTCCGGACGCGACGTTCTACATCTGGCTGGACCTGACGGCGCTTGACCCGCCATTGCCTGCGTCGGCGAATATTTCGGACGGGTTGAATTTCTTCAATGCGCTGTTGCCGGAGAAGGTGATTGTGGTGCCGGGGATATTTTTCGATTTGAATCCGGCGAAGAGGAGGGATCTGTTTGATAGTCCGTGTCATCATTTTGTGCGGTTGAGTTATGGGCCGAAGATGGATGTGTTGAAGAAGGGGTTGGATGGGATTGAGAGGGTGATTAGACGGGCCAGGGGGGAGGATGCGGCTTTTGATTTGGATGATGAGGTTGCTGTTGAGGATTAGTTTATCAACGGTGGGTTTATTTTGGGCTGTTTGCCTTTTGGGGTTTGTTTGTTTGCTACTATCTAGGCGGGGTGGATATTCTTGATATGGCATGATTTGGGTTAGTTTTTTGGGTAGGTTGACACGTTAATACTCCCTTACTTATTATGTTTTGTTATAACATGCTTTATAGAGCAATGGCATCTGCTGTTTTATGCTAGAGGCCAGACATATCAGAGCGGTGTTGATTGATACTACTATAATAAGTGGCTAGCAACAAAGAAGTTTGCCTGGTTTCGTTTGCGGCATCGGACCAAGAAGACGGGTATCAGCCTTGTTGTAATTGACGAGTGATACCCTGAGGATATTCGCAGCATTCGGCTCTTCACAAAGAGATAATCTGTGGTAGATTGCCCATAAAAGGGGGTGGAATAAGGGGCAGCAGTATAGGGGAAGGCGCTTTGTCAGTCAACCGCACTCCTTCACACACACTGCCAGTCTCACCACAGCAGTCACTGCTCAGTCCTGTTTCTCCATCCACCATGATCCATCCCAACATCCATTAAAGCCATATCTCTCTCTTCTGTTCTGCTTCTAGTTCTCCTGTTCACCCCCATTCCTTATCTCCACGTGACATCCCCAGATCCTGTCAAGTCACGTGCATCCCACCCATGGCTCGCGGCATCGCCAACCTCATGCTTCGTCTGTATACTCAAGGCCACTGTCCCGCCCACAACCCCGTTGTCTATGTCTCCTCGTGCTGTGATGAGGATCCCGCCACCATGCCTCGGGGGACGCGCATTTTTCGCATCTTCTACACCTCCCTCTTCACCATCCTCGGCTTCGTTCTTTTCATCCTAACTCTGTTCACCCCGGCTGATGCCATCTATCAGTCCTACAAGTCCCACCGTCTGGGCAACATCTTCATCATCACCGGCGTGTACATCTTCACGCTGCTCTTGGCCATATTCATCTATGCCAGTCGCCTCTTTACCAACAGGAGTGTGCTTGCGGGCATCCCCAAGGCGTGGATCCCCGTCGAGAAACCAGATGTCTCCAAGGGCGTCAGACGCGTCGTTGTCGAGGGGTTAGGACGCAGTGCCATTATTGCTCAGCAGTCTCGTCCTAGGGACCGCACGGGGGAAGACAATAGCCGTCTTGACCCCAGCATGACCATTCCCGCCACCGGCACACCGCCATGGGGCAACGTCTCTCATCCCGGCTGGACAGCCCCTGACTGCCCGGACCTGCCAAACCAGCAGTTCGAGCCCGTCGTCAAGGAGTTGCCCCATCTCATCGAGGCAAAAGCTGTCTCTCTTGCTCCTGTTGATCCACGCCTCCCACAACCCGCAGCAAGCGGCCGTGGGGGGGAGGACGACGAAGAGCACCAATCCATCCCAGACGAGCGGGTGGTTGAGATCCTCCAACGGCCCCGCAACATGTGTCTACGCGACTATCTAAGCCATCTAACCCGTCTGAACCTGATCAACCCTCCCGAACTCGGCCGTTCATTCATCCGTCTATACGAGCGCTCGCGCTTCTCCAACGAGCCACTCACCGAACCCGAATTCCGCTCTCTCATGGGCATGTTTGCCGAAATGCTCCGTGGCATGACTGCGCTCGATCCCTCAATTATTGCTGAGGTGCAAGCCGTGGCAGACGAAGAATCCGGCTCTATCATCCATGGTGGCACAGCAGAGTCCATGACTAGCGGCGACTCGCGAAGCTTGCATGTCGGCCGCGACACCGAGCCCGTCACCCTCACTAGCTCCAGCGCATCGTTTGCGTCTAGCCATCGCTCTGGCGCTAGTAGGCGCAGTCGCTACCATCCGTCCAATTCGCCGGCGGCGAGTGCGAGTAGTCTTATTCTGGATCGTCCTGGTGGTGATCGTGGTGGTGGGAGGAGGGGTATACGTACTTCGTCCAGGCGCAGTGTGTTTACTGCTGATGGGCAGTCGCTTAGGGCCATGCCGTCTAGTATGTCGGTTAGTTCTGCGGGGAGCGTTGTTCATCGCCCGCAGGGGGAGATGGCTGGTGGTGCTTCTGCTCCTGTTACCCCCGTCGCCGCGCCTGTGGATAAGGCTGGCAGTATACATGAGTGACAATGTCACCAAGACCGGTTGCTTCCGGACATTATTCATCGGCTCGAACGAGAACCGTGTATTTTTACTTGTATTTCTATTGCTATTTATATTGTTCGCATTTAAGCATGGCGTTATAGGAAATACGGAAAGGGGGCAAAAACAGGGGAGGCGTTTCGCTGGAATTTTCCTACGGTGGAGTTAATGGACGGATGGATGGGTGGTAATGTGCGTGTTTTATATATTGTTTCTGCAATGCTTTTAAATACCTTTCGGAAGGGAAAGGAAGGGAAGGGAAGTGGGAAGATACAGTTTACTACTGTATGTTTATTGCTTTATCTGTTTATTATGTTGTTTGATCACAAAGCGGCTGTTTGGCGTCCATGGGTCACTAACTAACGGCCTTGGCAGCCCCACCCGAACCTTCCATGGATCCTAGATAGCGAGCTCTGGAACTAGTAGCTATCCCAGAACAACAACAATCCTTTAAATTGTCTGGCAGCACAGTGGAATTCCTCACATTTGGCAATTATCTGTCCAGCAACAACAACCTCAACCCCATACCTATGTGAACACCCATACAAAGTAATAACCCCTTTCTTGTTGGGAAACTACATTCCGATTTTGATGTGCTTGGAATAATCCAGCATCACCAACACCCTGCCATGTCTACGCCTGCACAGCCAACCATCTTCAGCCCCGCTACAACCCAGGCCCAATCCAATACCCAGACCAATGGCTTATTTAGCAGTGGTAATTCCCAGCAAATCCCAGGCTACCTGAGTCCATTTCGCATCGGGCCGGACAGGGGTGCCTTGACATCTCCCTACCCTGATCTTGCATCTTCTACATCAGACAAAGTAGAGTTTCTTGCCGGGTTTGCAAAGTACGTATCTGGGAGATACGTTTAGAACATACTCAGTTTCTCTTTTGTTCACTGTCGTATAAAATATGTCTGGTCACTGACGGGGAGACGGGAGTACAGATTGTTCAACTCCCAAGCACACTCTGACGTGACTTTGTATCTGGGGCCTTCAAAGTTCAAGTTCCACGCGCACTATGCGATCTTGAGCGTGAGGACCAGCTACTTTGACAAGGCGAAGGCTGGGGAATGGGAGGAAGGGAAAAACAATGAGTTTAACTTGACGGAAGATCGCGCCCATGCGCTTTGTCGGATGCTGGAGTATATCTACAAGGGGGATTATGCGACTGGCAGCCGCTCCCTGGACGGTTCAAAAGGTATACAAAATGATTGCGATAATATTCTCTTTGTCTCCCCCTCTTCTTCTTTTTACTCTGCTTCTCTCCCCTCTCTAGTACTGGCGTTGTTTCGTTTCAATCATTAACTTGATATATGATACAACAGATGACCCAGACCTTCTTAAACACGCTCGTGTGTTTCGTCTAGCGGATTACTTTGACGTCAAAGGTCTGAAAGAACTGTGCGCTCGAAAGTTTGCCAAACAGGCTGTCTGGCTATGGACATCTGAACAGTTCATCGAGTCAATTAGGGAGGTCTACTCGATTCCCAGGTCTAGTGGTCAGTGTATGAGGAAGGAGATCTACACTGTGGTTCAGGCCCACATTGAGCAACTACATGAGAAGGAGCAATTCCGGGAGCTGTTGAATGAGTGCGCAGAGTTCGCGGCGGATGTGGTGGATATGGTACTTAAGAAGCATGCTCCCAAAGCACAGGTGGTCAACAATGTCGGGCTCTTTGGCAAATAGTTTTGGGTGCATATTTTTATTTGGGAAAAGATACATGGGGAGATTTGATCCTATCACATACGCCCAACATTCATGTATCTACAATTCATTATCCCCTATCCCAAATGAAAACATCACGATAACCTATTCAACACCTCTTTACCCTCCAACCACCTCCCCAAATTCTCCGCCTGCTCCTCATACCACCGATTCATAATCTCCTCCTCCCCATACCCCATATGCGGCGTCAACAACACCTCACTCCTCCCCTCCACCCCCCACTCCGTCGTCCGCCACTCACTATCCTCCGCCAACGGCTCCATATCAAAAACATCCAACGCCGCCCCCCTAATCCCCCCCCTCTTCAACGTCTCCAACAACTCCCCCTCCTCCACCAACGGACCCCTAGACGTATTAACCAACAACGCCGAGCTCTTCATAACCCCCAACTCCCTCCCCCCCACCATCCCCCTACTCCTCTCACTCAACACATAATGCAAACTAACCACATCCGCCACCCGAAACAACTCCTCCTTCCCGCGCACCACCACAAACGACCCCACCGGCAACCCCAACTCCACCGCCCTCTCATCCGCCGCCTCCTGCGTCAAATTGCTCGACCACGCAACAACCCGCATCCCAAACGCGACAATCCCAATCCTCCCCGTCGCCGCGCCCAACTTCCCCAACCCCACAATCCCCAACGTCTTCCCCGCCAGCCCCATCGCGAGACTATCCCCCTGCCACCCCCCGCCCTTCACACTCGCATCGTCCCGCGCTATATGCCTCGCCAGCCCCAGGATCAATGCCCAGGTATGCTGCACTGTTGAGCTGGGGGTAGGCAGCTTTTCCTCACCGGGTTTCACACCCGTGGTTCCAGCGACTATGATACCGCGCGCGGCGCAGGTGGGCAGGTCGATGGCGCGGTTGCGCGTGCCGGTTGTTAGGAGGAGTTTTAGGTTGGGGAGGGAGGTGAGGAGGGAGGCGGGGAAGGGGGTGCGTTCGCGCATGGTGCTGATTATTTGGTACGGGTGGAGGAGGGTGATGAGGGTTTGTTTGTCCGTGGGGTTGTGGGTGGGGTGGAGGGTGTGCGGGTGGGTGGTTATTGTGAGGTTGGGGTGGGGGGCGGTTAGGGGGTGGAATTTGGGGGGGGAGAGGGATTGGTAGTCGTCTAGGATGGCGAGGTGGAGGGGGGAGGGTTGGGGGGAGGTGGGGGTGGGCATTTTTTTTGTGGTGGGTTGGGTGATTGATGGTGATGGTGATGGTGGTTTGGGTTGGTGTCAGGTAGATACTACCTAAGGAGTGAGGGGGGAAGGGGGAAGGTTATGTATCAGCGATTGATAGAGGGAGGAAGACCTGGTGGGATGCCGAGAGTTAAATAGTCGGCAAACCGGCTAATCTGGGGCTTCGGCATGGCGTCATTTTCGTCGGCTGAGGGACGGTTAGCCCCTGTTTCTTCCAGACACAGTTGGACCTTGTGAGGTAATAGGTAAACCTATCAACGAATATAAAATAAACTAATTTTTAATATTTATGTTAGACCAATCAAGACACAGAATTAGCCGCCTACTGAGGGGAAAGGAATGGAAGCGAATTGGCGATGCGGAGGCAGGACAATCCAACTGGAGTTAGCTATATATATGAGCTAGCTTCCCCCGGGGAAGCCCTTGATTTTGAAATCAAAAGCCCGTGAAGTCAAATCGGCTGTTCAATACCTTGTTGTGGCGCAATGAACTTCGAAGAACCGCTGGACCCTGCAATTGTTGCTGGTGAGCAGCAAAACATCAAAGGATGCGAGAAAAGACGAAAACACGCTGACCAAACCATGATTCTAGCACTACCCGTAGGAAGCGAGATTATCTCAGTGGAGGGGCATGGGCAAGCAAATGTACACCGCCTATGTATTCTGGAAGAAAGGGGTGGCCAACGCTGATTTTGTCGCCGCCCAGTGGGCAACAGGATACCAAGTCGTCACAGCACTAAATGGCGAGGAGAAGTCTTACTTCTTGAAGGTGGAGATATTCGCTTTAACTTGCTGAACATTTGCGGAAATCCGTGGGAAAGGGTGTGTTGACGACTCTTCATTTCGCAGATTACGAAGGACGAGGCAGATGTTGGAATGGCGGAGGCAGAATACGAGGGTCAGAAAGCTCTTTATGCCATTATTCCAGACCACGCCGTGCAGCCAGTGGCCTGGGGCTACTTCAAAGACAACAAGACAAGGTCGTGGTTCCTCGCGCATTTCCGCCGACTCAAGCAAGCCACGCCGTCAAACACTGCTTTAGATTCAATCATGCGCAAACTGCGTACTATGACCCAGTCACCCACAGGCAAGTTCGGATTCCATATAACGCCATTTTACGGCCCGCGGCCCATGATTGCAGCCTGGACCGACAGCTGGGAGGAGTTTTGGACCCGCGAGTTCAGGGCAAACCTCCAGTACACCCAGAGGATGCTAGCCAACGACCCGGAGCTGCTCGAGCTGTCCGAGGAATTCATTGCAAAGGTGGTGCCCAGGCTGTTGCGTCCGCTGCAGACAGGCGGGAGGAACATTAAACCCACCCTATGCCACGGGGACTTATGGGATAAGAACATTGAGTGGGACGATGACACAAGGAAGTTCGTCCTTTTCGACTCATGCCCGTTTTACGGACACCATGAGATCGATTTGCAGAGCATGCGACCCCGTCGTTATAACATCAACATCAACTTTGTAAACTGGTACAAACTCGAAGCAGCATCGGAACCCAGAGAGGATTTTGACGACCGCAACGCCCTATACTCGCTGTAAGCATACTATCCATCTCCCAGGCAGTTTCTTTGGCTGAACACTGTGTTAACGGTTCCTTGCCGGGTTAGACGAAATGATATCCTGACAGCAGGGATGTGGAAGCTTACACAGTTGCTAGCAGAGTGAGTACAACCCCTTGGTTTTCTGGGCCCGCGAGCTCACACTGTTCAAAAAGAGCGAAGCAAGAGATGCGCCGGCTCATAGCAAAGCATCCTGATGGGCTTGGTGGTTTCAAAGGCGACCTTACCCCTACTAGGCAAGGTGATGTAGAGGCTAGGCATGGTCCAGCATATCCGGACAAACCGCTATTTGCAGAGCGGATGGTAGTTTTGGCAACTCATGGATAGGGGATTTTGGTTGCATTCTTTTTTGGATTTTGGTTACCTGCTACCGTGGAATTTTACTTAGTTACTGGTAACTCTAAACCTGAAGTGCGGGGCTAGTTATTTAACTAACTAGTTAACTTAATGAAGTTAACGAACTAAATAAATATTTAAATATTTAAGCAAATCCCTAGCATCTTGTCCAACACACCTGAATATGCTCTCAAACTTGAACTTCCGTGGCCAAACACGACTGATTCTTTCGACATGTCCACCATTATTCCTCTAAATAAATGGAATGGAGTGACTCCCCGCATCATGGAGTCCACCCGAAATGAACAACAACCGTTGCCAACAACAGTCGAGGCTGATATCGAGGCACCAAGTTACACCGTCTTTACCACCAGACAGAAGAAATGGATTGTTCTCATCGCTGCGTCGGCTGGCTGGTTCTCTACGGCTAGTAGTTTTATCTACTTCCCAGCAATTCCCTTCCTGGCTCGCGACTTGGGTGCCAGCGTCCAGGAGATCAATCTCACGGTTACCTCCTATTTAATCACGTCCGGCATATTCCCATCCATATGGGGCAATTTCGCAGATCATTACGGACGTCGACCTGTATTCATAATGTCGATTGGTGCCTATATCGCTATTAATATCGGCCTTGCTGTGCAACGATCCTTTGCAGCGCTAGTCACGTTGAGAATGCTTCAGAGCATGGCAATCTCTGGTAGGAAAGGGGCAGGTTATTCCTAAGTTCCGGATAGAAAATTTGCTAAAAGAAAAACACGACGAGAAAAGCTACCTTTTCGTTTGCGTATGGGGTTCTCGGTGATCTCACGACACCTGCGGATCGGGGAGGTTACGTCGGTCTCATCTCAATACTGTAAGCGGCAAAAAATGCCTGCTACTAAGGGTAACGGGCTACAGTATATTGTGCAGATTTGAAGGGCTGACAGCTCGTCATAGTCTCAATACTCCACCAAGTGTTGCTCCGCTCATCAGCGGGCTGTTGCTTATTAGATGGAGCTGGCCTGCTATATTCTGGTTTCTTGCTATCTTATCCTCGACTGTCTTTATCGCCATTTTGCTCTTCCTACCCGAAACCTGCAGGCGGATTGTAGGGAATGGTAGTGTTCGTGCACCAGCAGTGAACAGAGCTTTGCTTTCTCCTCTTTGTCCAGATGATGTTCAGGGAGGTACTCATAGCCTGATCAGAGCAGGCGGTGGGGATCTGAAACGGCTCACCAACCCTTTTACAGCGTTTGGACTCCTTAAGAACTATGGCACAGCAGTTTCTGTTGCTTGTTTCGGCGTTTACTACACCATCTACTCGTGTTTGCAGGCCTCGTTATCCACGGTGTTCGTCGAGATATATGGCGTGTCTGGACTGGTTGCTGGTCTGTCATATATACCGTTTGGTATCGCATGTATGCTGGGATCCTCTCTTGCTGGTAGGTAGTTAACTACTAAGCTATTGACTATCCCCTGGGATAGTGTTGGGAGACACAAGTCAACACTTACCCATGGGCAGGAAAACTACTCGACTATGACTACGCCAGGACCGCAGAGTCTCTTCTCCTCCCTGTTGACCGACGCAAAGGCGACGACCTCAAAGCGTTCCCAATCGAATATGCTCGTCTTCGAACGTGCAAGTATTTTATCGCCTTGTGTGCACCACTGATTATTGGATACGGCTGGGCTCTACAGTCCAAAGTTGTGAGTCCAAAGTTACGAGATGAAGCAAAATCCCCTAAGTTGGCCATCTCCCTGCTCACAAGTCCAAGCATATGGCTGTGCCACTAGTCCTCCAATTCTTTATCGGCTTTACAAATCAGGTAAACTTCACGGTATGTTTTCCTTTAATTTATTTAATATATAGATATATACGTCAAGTCAATTCGTCAACACTGCTTATTTTTAAACGCAGTCACTCAATGCATTACTCGTTGATTTCCACCCTCATCAACCGTCCGCGATACAAGGAGCGAGTAACTTTGTCAGATGTGAACTCGCAGCTGGCGGAATTGCCCTTCTGGACCTGTTGCTGAGAACCCTTGGACCAGGATGGTGTTTTACAGTGTTTGCTAGTCTTCATGTTATCACTCTTCCGGCACTTTGGGTCTTGGAGGCTTGCGGGTTGTCATGGCGTAAGAAACAGAGTGGAGAAAGAAAATAAGGGAAAAGGTTAATAGAACCATGATTCATGAATCCAACGAACATATTTCTGGCTGCGTCGGCCCCAGGAGGGATCTACTAGAAGGCCAGCGGCCACTAGACTGTCCCTCCCACCAGTCGCACGAGCTATTGTTCTTTTGTACCAATCGTCCTAGTTGACAGAATTGGATATAGTGTTCGTGAGGGTGGCCAGCGGGGCAGGCAGGCTATGGGGGAAGGGTGAGACCTGAGGTGAGGAGGGCCAGGACAGATAGAAGCAGAGGTGAGCTCATCTCTTGAGTATCACCCCCAGTTTCAATGAAATTAAAAACTAAACTTGGTCTTCCCAATACATAGAACTCTAGATCTATCAACTCGCTTCGCACAATATCCAAGTAAGATAAATATCACCGAAATCTCCCACATAAACCCATAAACCAAAATACCACGAATATAACCCCGAAAATAAGGTCCCCCCATAGCCTTACCAACTCACAAGCCCCCTCTCCCGATCAAACCCACCCCTCAGCTGACTCTCCGGCTTAACAACCTTCCCCTGCAGCACCGTAAACTTGACAATCCCCTCACAATCTTCCGGCCTGACTCTCGCCAGCCATATCCCCTGCGCTGCCCCTTCATCTGAAAGCGACGCCTTATTTTCCTCCCCGCCTCCCGTCCCAGAGTCAAACTGTCTTCTCCGATATATAATCACGTTAGCAGCGTACTTGTGCCCGCCCACATGGCTGATAAAATATATCCCTACTCCGCCCGGTCGTTCGTCGTTGAGGTCCCGGTATAGGCCGTGCTGGCGGAGATGTCTCTCGAACTCCCGACGGAGTAAGGGGGCGGATTGCCCGCAGCGCGCGTCACGCGTTTTCTGCGAACAGAGGAGAATCACGGCCGAGTGCGGGCAGGGGCGGGAGCTGAGAGATGTGAGGGCGGTGTAGTCCAGGGGTGGGGCGGGGGTTGTGGGTGTAAGGGATGAGAGCGGTGTCGATGGTGTAGAAGCGTCTGAGTCGGCTTCTGGTGTGGTTGTAGTGGGCTCGGAGATGTTTGAGGGGTTTAAGGGGGAGGTGGTGGTCGGGGCGGGGTTGACGAAGTAGGTGATTAGGTCGGATGCGAGGGCGGGAGTGACGTGATCAACGATGGTAAATGCGGGGAGGATGAGGGCTGTGGTGGGCTGTTTTCCCGCCTCGTGATGGTGGTATTCATCTGGCACGGGCATGTTTGACGCTGAGAGCTTGAGTTTCTGCGTTATGGAGTGGTTAGAATGGGGTTCAATTCTCGTTCGGACATAAAGGGCCTTGTCCCCCTCAAATAACAATATAATCAATAACATACCCCGTTACTAGGCTTCAGGCCTTGCTTCTCAATTGCTTCCATAACACTGCCCTCCTCATCGGCAACATCTCTCGCCCAATCAGTCTTGCCCGTCGCGACAAGGAGGTGTGTAGCCCAGCCCTTGACGTGGCCATACAGCTTGTCTTCCAAGTCTATGTCGAATCTGGCGGGATACTTGATTGTGCAGCTGGCACAGTCATGGTCGCAGTCGTCCCCGTCAATTTCAGGACTGACTTTGGTGAATAGCGAATCTTCCGACGCGGTGGCTATGCTTCCTGGGGCGGGGCTTTTCGTCGTCGGCGAGAAGAAGGACGTGCCACGTCGAAGCAAGGCCTGCATTTTCCCTGATTTTTCCCTTGAAAATTGTCCAGAGCCCGGGACGGTCGTAGACCGTATATATTAGTCAATGGGTAGATAAGTATACGGCAGAGAGTCGCATTGGAAGTAATATTTTGAGGTTCTCTGGGGTTGATGGTGGGGAGATAATCAGATCTTAAGCGATCTTATCTGATTGACAAGACGGGAGTCGGAACCCATTCCGTGATTTGTAAGCGCTCGGCATTGTTAAAGCCGAGCATTAAAGCCGACGGGATCGGACTTCAACATCACGTCCAGAGAGTGCAGGAATTGCACAATCTATTCAACGATGATGATATACCGTTTTGAAGTCGTGATCGGCCTTGGTTTGGGTTAGTACGCGCTATTCAGCCACTTTCGTTCAACTCAATATTGCCTACTTGCTTGTCTAGTTTCAATTTATGGAGATGGATACCAAACTCGAACCAAGCTTCTTCGATCAGGGGTTTTTATTTGAAGCAAGAAGCTGGTATTATCATTATGCTGATATTCAAGACATTCAAGTTTCCGTGTGCGTTAGTTGCTTCTCGCAACTGCTATCGTCCCTCTACGGATCTACCCGTTTGTCCGCTTTATCTTTCCCAAACTTGCCAATCAAGCACCACCACTACACGGACTAACCCCATACCAAGCCGCCTCGCGCCTCTCTTCCTTCAGCCCAGGCTCCGGCGCCTTTTCGAGACGCATGGGGGACTTCCGGGGCTGCCATTCTATCCACATCCACAGTTGTATCAGTCAAGGCCCACACTACACCCCACTACTACTAATTGGAGCTGCATTCTACGGTCTACCCCGGTCAGGGCATCAATCCGTCCCTCTGTCTATCTATCTTCAACTTCCCACTTTTTGTCCAGACCCACAGCAGCATGCCTAAATTTACGTGCCGATACAGCCTGCCATCGGCAAATCGCAAAATAATAACAAGGGATGGTGCGCAGATGCTCGTTCCTGCATACAGCGAGGCTCTGAAATTTCACGTATCCTCGCCCCGCTACTACACATCTAATATTCCTTATATTGACATAGAAAGATCAATACTTCAAAAGCACCGGCTAACAAACACATTTCCAAGTCGAACAAACTCGAAACCTCTGGCATTTTCGGTGAAGTTCACACTGGGCCGAAAATGCCGAGGGAATAATGATATGCACCTAACAGAAGCTGCTACTATGAAAAGGCAAGAAAAATGGGAAAAAGAAAGCTCAAATGACCACAAACTGATTCCTGGCGTCCATAATATGCACACTCTAGAGACCGCTTCCGTGCTAAGCGGCGGGGCCAGGGTATCCATCTAAACGACTAGCTGTTGTCCCTGGGCTATTTTCTATACAAACTCGACTGGTCAACGGGAAAGGAAAGGATAGGCAGCCAAAGAATATGGACGTACAAACTCCCCATATGCGTCAGTCTGGTTAGAACTATTCCGTCCCCCCGCATACACACGCCCCCGGTTTCTTTCCGGATTTTCATATTATCATTCAGGGGGGTGAGAGACGCAGGGAATAAGCCAAAACAACACATCTACGCCATAAAGAACGGGATACGCAGGCATTGTTCCCTTCCCTTCCCCGTACCCAGCTCACATATACATACATCTGGGTTACCTTAGTAGCTAGCTCACCGTCACACAACCAACCCCGCCTCCCACCTCCATATCATACATATGCCGTGCGCCCTACTTACTCCTACCTGATCCGGGGATGGATAGAGATAGGGATACATCCCCGGATCATCGGTCTAATCGGTTCCCATCCTCCAGCTCCAGTTAGTTACTATTTAGCGCCCACCATTCGCACAGGTGGTGGGGGGGAGTGATCTCCGGCTTCCGATAAAGGGTCTGAGTCTGGAATGACAAGGGTTGGCTTGGTATCCTGGATCCGGATATTGCATTGGTCAAGTTGGGTTTGAGGGTTGGGAGTGAGGACCCTATGTATGGGGCACGTTGGTTCCCGGTAAGGTTCGGTGATGAGATGTGTTGTGGTGTGGTCCAAACTATATGTGTGTTCTATGTAGTTGTGCATTGCGTGTTGGATGTTAGGTGGGTCGGGGATGGATGGTTGATGTCTGTATTACGGGGCACGTCGTGGGATGGTGGTTTGAGGGTGTGTTACGGCGCTGATGAGTGAAGTTGGAATCACTTGAGAACTGAATGGATTTATGGGAAATAGTTAGGTGGGGATGGAATGTGATGTGATTATTATGTGCCTAAGTAGCAAAAAATGTGTATACATATCTAGCTCGACCGAGTATAAGTCGGCCGTCAGGTTATTATATTACATTCCGGAGGTAGAGAAAGAAATAGGAGGTAAATAAAGAGGAAGGAAACAGTGAGAAATAAACAGGAGAAGGGAATAGATAAAGAAAGAGTAGCAACAATTAAAGCGATCTGCAGATATAAAGAATATAAAAGAAATAGATAATAAAAACTTTTTTTTCTCGCCACGCAGTCATATTTTGGAGGTTCCTGTATCCAGTTCCTGTTGGATACGAGCCAACCCTGCCATCCATGGATATGTTGGACCTTCTCTATTTCTGTACTCTTCTTCAAAGAGAATAGCGAGGCAGAGCAAAGAAACGTAAGCTTTTCGTCGTCAAATATCCTCCTTTGGGAGACAACACTAGCAGGCTTGAGAATGGAAATGTTCGAAATATAGAAAGGGAAGTAGATAAAACAAGGAAAGAAAGGGAGCAAGGTATGAGACGGATAATATAGACGACGCCCAGCTTGAAACAAAAAAAGTTGGGACACATTGCTAATATGTCAAAGGCCACAAACGCCAGTTCGCCAACATAGTGCTTGCAGGTACTGTACGTCGCTGCGTATTCTGCGTGCTAGTCCGCTATATCATAATCTTCATCCAAATGGACATTAGTAAAAAGGGATACGGGGTGCGTGTAGGTGCGTGCGGGTGTGTGCGTGTGAAGGCGAGCTATACTGTATCTAGTACTCGTCGAAATCCGTGATTCGTCATAGTTGCCATAGCTTCCAAGCATGAAGCCTAAAACGCATCAAATACTGAAGTGAAATCCAAGTAAATAAACAAAGGGCAGATTTCGCTATAGCGAGAGCAATAAATGACTAGTCGTGGTTCGTGGGCATTGGGTTGTTTCTCTCCAGGTTTTTGTTTGGCCAGGGGCAAGCATGAGCCACCGCAAAAGCTTATATTCAGCTTTCAAGCCCAAGGAAATCCCAATTAACGCGGTCCGGGTAAGGATTAAAGATACGGGAGATCATAGGCTTGGTATCCATGGGGATTCCTTGAGGATAAACTATTGGGGGTCGAGGTTCATACTCGGAAACAACTCGTTGGGGCGCTGGCGAATATCGTTGGAGGGATTCCATGGTGGTGGGAACATCGAAACGTTGTATTTGTGGTGTGTAAACAATGCCAGGGCCGGAATAATTCATTTCGGGGCTCAGGGCGCCCTGCTGCTCCCCGGGGACGGCTATGGAGTGTACAGGGGCAGGCTGTGACTGTGGGGGATAGAAATCATGTCCGACCATTTGAGGTGGAGGGTACGTTTGTTGGGGTTCTGGAAAGTTGCTTGCGGCTGGCATCATAGCTGGGGGAGATTGCGAGTAAACCGACTCTTGCGGTGTGCAGACGGGCTGGGCATGTATTTCATGTTGGTGAGAGCGATTTTGGTGCTTGGTCAATGTGGTTTTTCGACAGAAGCTAAGGGGTATGTCAGCGTTTGCGAGGCATAGTTGAAGTATGGGTGAGGCTGCCTACCTTCGGTCACAAGCTGGTTGTGTGCACCTGTATGGTCTCTTGCCGGTATGTATTCGTCGATGCCGGGCTAGGCTTGAGGACTATATCGCCGTTAATTCTACGCTTTCGAGGCAAAAGCAGAGACAACACCGTGCTCCGCTTAACGGTCTAAAATTGCGTGAAGAACAAGAACCACTTTGCGACTATGGGGAAATACACTGCAAACATCGGGCCACAACCCCAAATCATTCACATACATCAGAAAAGGCTTTGCTGCAATCAACAAAGTCGCAAACATGGGGCTTTTCGCCGGTATGGGTACGAGAATGGACCGTTAGGGCAGAGCGTTGGATAAAGCTTTTGGTACAGCTAGGAAAATTGCAACGGTATGGCCGTTCATTGGTGTGTATTCGATAATGCCGGCAGAGATCTGATTTTCGGTTGAAAGCCTGCGCAGTAAGAGAGAATTGCACACAAGTCAATCAGCCAATTCTGGTTATAGTAGTCTCGGGCTCGTCGTACCTTTCTACACTCATCCCAAGTGCACGGAAAGTTGCGTGTCCGAACCATCCTGGTACTGCAAACCAGGCCGCTAGAATGATGTGATCAAGTACGAGCAGTAGGTAAGATAAATATAGAGCTCGGAATAAATCGAGACTGTTGGCGAAGAAGGTATTCCCACCTTGGGATAGAGAAGGAAGAGTGAGTGACAAGAGGTGAAAAAAAGTAGATATGAGACAGGTTCGGCTAAACGACAATACCACAAAAGAAAAGAAAGATAAGAAAGACAAAACGAAGGAAGTAAAGCTGCAATGTAATTAACGATGGTGGTTGGTTTTGGGGAGGAATGATGAGGTAGCAAGTATGGGCGGGAGAGTGAAGGGAAAGGTGGGACGGACGAATCTAGCTAGCAGGAAGTCAAGAACTGCTTCCAGCAACTAACTAATAAATAGCAGCACAAGAAAAGTAAAAAAATAAAAAACACCAGGCTGCGGGAGAGGTACGAGGGGAAAGGGAAGGGATGCGGTGGGCATGTAAGAATGGCCTACTAGTCCGAGACTGTGGGCCTTAATTGGCTGTGGCAAGCAGTATCATACGGGTACGCTGAGACCAGGCTTCGAGCCTAGTGGTAAAGTAAGCCTGTGGTGATTGATCAGTGGAGCCTCCTGAGTCCTGACAAGACACAGGTGGGCCATAATGATTTACAGGGTTCATCGATCAAACTCCTTAGTGCTGTTAGTGGGTTTTTAGTGACGGCTCTGACGGGGGCTTGACTCTTGAGGGAGGGGGATTAACTCGCCCCCAACGAGCATTTCCGTCCTCCCGTGCGGCCCCATAATACCTAGCCTCCTTAATCCCTACAGCCAGCGAGCTTAGGGGTCTCCTCCCCACCGAAAGAAAGTCTGGATTTGCCCCCATCCTCGGCGTGGAAATCCTTGATAGCGCATGTTCTCTTAATTCAACCATGCCGCGCGGGAATACATCATGTAGCTAAAGATGATGAATCCTTGTTGTGCATGCCAATTCAATGCTCGCCAAATGCTGGAAACTTAACGCATACTCAAGCGGGGAGCGTTGAATAAATCAAGGTTCTCAAGGATGGACTTAGTGGTGATGTTCGCTTTGCCCCGTTCCGGCTACTGAGCCATGATTGTTGCTGTCATAAGGAGTTAGGGCAGAGGTTCACCCATTTATTCATCATTCAATAGCATCCGATAGGCGCCCCCATGGGTGGATAATCTGGAATCAATTTCTTGGGCGCATCAACTGGAGGAGTTTTCGTCGACGGGAAGCAAATCCCTTTTCCTTTTTTTTCTTTTTTGAGGACGCGAAAACATTCCGGGCTACCAAACTCATGGGAACTCCGCTCCAGACGGCCCTTGGCTGCTTGTCAACAATAACAATAACAATACGTTAGATGATCTTCGATTGTGGACAGCAGCTTGATCAGGTGCAACTAGCGCCCCAGATTTGGGGCTTTGCAACATTTTCTCAACCCGCTCGAGTGATCTGTGACTGCCCTGCCCCATCATCCATGTCCACTTTTTAAGTGTGTTGGTGAGATTCTCTGATGATATTTCGGTAAGCAGGTATGGAACCCGTTTAACTTCCCAACTTTACCAGCAGAAGACGCGCAGAGTGGCGTTGACACAGACTTCAGGAACCATTGATGGGCACATGGAGCCACGCATTCCAAACCAAGTACGGAGTACGGAGTACTGTGGTTGGAGACGACAGTGCGAGAAAGGCATACATGGTCCATGTAAAGCGGAGAAATATTCCCGCCTAAACTTTCTTCAACCATGTGGCATCGACCGCATTCGTCAAATCGGGAGTGTGTTTCTTCCTCCTACTCTGCGAGACAACGGAATACTTTGTCCATGTCGCCCACTCATACATAAGGCTCGAAAAAGTCTGCGTCACCGAAAGACACCATTATCCCTTCTTTTGAAGGCCTTTGTCTTCTCCCCCGTGTCTTTGGGGGCCATTGATTCAAATGGGGAATCTTCAACCACAATCGGGGCGTGATTGGAAAAACCAAGCCTAAAAATTCCCGGCTCGACTTTCTTTTTCGAGTGCAATTTTGACGAGGCGTGAAATGGAGGCCAGTTACTCGTCGTACCAAGGATCCTGCACAAGCGTCAACCCGAAAACTGTTGTCTGGAACGCAGCCTCACAAGCTTGGGGTATCGATTTCGTGATCCACCCTTGCCCCTCCAGGCTCCAGATGCGACTCTGGTCGGCCAATCTCTTCACCAGCAACCATTTCCTCCCGCAGCGTTTGCAGATGATCCGGTGAGCAGTCAGGTAAACAACGGGGATGTCGACTGCATGAGTTGATCAAATAGGTGTTCCCTAAATGAGAAAGATCTACCATGTGGTTAAACCCAGACATGTGTTCCAGTCCACAGGGATGGGCCTCTCTTTTGGCACTTCTGTGTTAGCGATAATGCGTCGTAGATCTTCTCCAGAAGTGGGTTGGCTGGACGAAATGTGATTCAATTAGCAAATAATACGAGGAGGAGGAGGTGTCGTCTAACATCCGCCAATGTGGTAGAGACCCTGGTGAATGTCGCGTTTGTCTTGACATCCTAACCTAACAGAAAGTCAATATGCTTGGCTGTCCCAGAAATGATGACAGGACCTGCGGGATGTACCGTACTGGCGTCCCCTCAGTACAATATTTTGTGGCGTCTGTTGGCGTGGTTGAAAACCATTGCTATTCGTTTAATCATCTGTCTAGGCAGTGCGCCACTTCATGGATCAGAAGAACAAAGAGAGCAATTGCTGGGTCGCCCCGACGCCCACCCCAGCCCACCCGCTATTGGCAAATCGTCTCTCTACCATGGTTGGGGACGCACCCTGAAACTCCCGTTGACAGCAAAACCAGAGTTGGGCTTTGGAAAATGTTATCAGCACAGTCGTACATCGATATGTAGGTGCCACAGCAGGTCACGCCACACACGTGCCAGACAGACTGTGTGACCGCACCCCCGTATTTCGAGTCGGGACGCCGTCCACAAGCTTGGCTGAGGCTGGAAGACGTCGCCGTAAGGTCATCGAGCCGGGAAGCTGTCGGGAACTGAGGAGAGAATAGACTTTGATATTGGGCGGGCCAGTCTCGGGACGGGCGGCTGCCCCACTGGTCCCGCCGAGCCGTTCGCCAAGAAATACTCTCATTAGCCGCAGTTTGGGCCAGGACGGGTCTAGCCGCATGCAGACTAGCCCCGCTGTTCTCTTGAACCTAGTGCAAATCCCACCTGAGAAGCTGCTTCATGAATCGTCCGTCTGCTTCATCGCAACTAGCAGAGGCTAGCAATGGGCAACAAACAGCCACACCCCGCATTTCCTGTGCCACTTTTGACTTGGCGGCAGTACCGCAGGTTACAGTTCACCTGACCTGTTGGTGCAGTCAGCTGACCACACTAAGGAGGGTCATCTGACCACACTAAAATCCATACTAGTCAACAGGTCAGCTCACCTTATTAACATACAATATCATACAGTAATTTTATATAGATTAATATTATTAAATAATTTCTTTAAAAGTAGAAAAACTAATAATATTTAGTATTTAATTAACTAGGAATTAGTAAATAATTAAAAATATATTATATTTAACTAGTTAATAACTAGTTACTAACTAGTTAATAACTGGTTATTAACTAAGCTACTAACTATAGAAATAGTATTTTATATTAAAAAAATTAAATTTTCTAAGTATAAAATAATTAATTATTTACTAGTTATTTACCAGTTACTAACCAGTTATTAACTAGTTATATATTAAGAAAATATTAAAGTAGATTTAGTTACTTATTAGTTATAAAAATAATAATATCTTTATTAATTTTTTAAGTATAAAATAACTAGTTATTTACTAGTTTGTAACAAGAATGCTGTGCATTATTAAGATCATAGTAAAAAGCTTGATTCTTCTAGGATTGTGTAGGTTACAGTTCAACTAACCATTAAAATTAGTCAGTTAATCATGCTAGGCAAGGTCAGTTAACTGACTATTTTTAGTGTAAATTAAATGGTCAGCTCATCTTTTTTTTTCTCACCTTCAAACATTTCATAACCCAGAAAAATTTCAACTAAAATGAAGAACCCTGATAGAGCTATTTCTATAGACATAATAAATCAGCTAGAGTTTAATGTTGAGTAGTAAGCTCTACATGATGATCATGCATAGTATGTCAAAGAAAATGAGATACAGATTACTAGTTATCCACTAATGATTGACTAGTTACTAACTAGTCAGCCTGTATATGATCTAGTCATCCTGTTGAATGCAACTACTACTATTACTCTAAAAACCTAGTATATTCAACATGTAAATTATATCTCTGAATATCCAGAGACATTAGAGAATGAATATATATATATCATTCATATCAACTCTCTTAATTCTGAGGATATTTAGAAGCCATAGAATATAATAAGTAGTACTAGTATTCTACTAGTAGTCTACTAATGGCCCACTAGTCATATACTGATCATTATAGATGTAATATGGAAAAGTGCACATTCACCCAGAAAAAGAATCATATTTCTTATATCTTTAAATAGATGTTAAGTGACATTAGTATCATTACACTGGAATTCAGGCCTATGAATATCTTGCCCCAGATCTTCAAAACTTCTATCATACTGGGGTTGATGAAAGTGTATGAAGAGTCTTATCAGAGCTCTAGTGGATAGTACAACTAAATAGAGTAAAGCTATCAATCTAGTTTGCTATCAAGTAGGTTATTATTACTCTACAACTAGTAGGCTACTAATCAATGACTAGTAAATATCATGGTATAAAATGGTAGTTTAACCCACTACAGGATGATCATCATGCATGTGGTGATGAGGCACAGTCATCATATAAATCTAACTGGTAACTATCCTTGAGGCCAGTAAGTAGTACACTAAGTAGCAGTTTACTGGTGGCCTACTAGTGAGCCATCAGTGTCCTACTAGTTAGAGGCTAATTACTTTTAGAATGTTGCTGGCATTTACTATCTCTACATTTACTGTGTTAACTATATACTAGAAGATATCAAGCATTTCTATACTATTCTCTCAGTAATATTACAAGCAGATCCAAACTATCTAAGAAAGCTTATTTAGAATGAGTTGGATATTAAAGCTGAGCACTGTAGCATCTTCTTCCCAAAAAGCAGTTAATGGGGCTATTATGGTAAGTTCCCACTAGTGGCCTACTAGTAGCCAACTAGTGACTAACCAGTGGATATAGCTATTAATCACCTTTAAGGATAGGGTAAATTAATACATCAAGAATGTGATGTTCAATATGACTTTCTTATCTCACTAAACATTCAGGATACACCATATATTACCTTGTAATTACAGGGAATACATAAATATGTACCATCCTCACCAGCACAGATTCCAGATAACATCAAGTAGAATATCACCCATATGGTCTATTAAATGAATGATTCAGATCTAACAACTAGTAGGTCACTGGTGCTCTATTACTCAACAACTAGTAGGTTATTAATACTTATATATCTAGTATACTTCCTAAAGTCATCTCAGGTTAAAGAACTATGTCAAAGACATGGGGCTAATACCTTTACCCAGATTCATGCAAGTCTAGTGAATATGGATAGCATTAGTGCTATTATATATAAGAAAAGACTATTTAACTTTCCTGAAGGATGTGATTTTACTAGGGCAGTATTCTAGTACCAGTTTGATCAGTGAGATGAAGATGTAAGTACTAGTTGTTGACTAGTAGGCCACTGATAGTATACTGATAGATTACTAGTAAAAGGTTAGTAAGCTAATGTTTATCCAGCTATATATCTAGTGGATTCATGTGGAGGATAGCAATTTTATGATTTTCTGTGCATTTAAAGAACAGCTTAAAGTTCTAACTGCATTAAAATCATTTGAGATTAATATGTCATTCAAGTGGATCCATAAATAGTATATCAATGAGGTTGTGTTTACCACAATGCTACCAGAGCATGATAAAAGTAGGTTGAGACTACCTACATACTAGTTACCTACTAGTAGCTAACTACTGCCTGACTAGTCTTCACCCTCCTTCATGTCATTATTAATATAGAAACATCTTTAATGTATAAGCAACTCTTTACTTATACATTTACCTTAATTAAAGATGTTATAGGGGTTGATGTTCACTTCCATCATATACATAAGGATAGGGTACAGATAGTTGTAATGAACATGAATACAAAGCAAATATTAGATATGTTTTCTACTGGTAGCCCATCAGTGTACAATTAGTAGCTGACCAGTTAGGGCTTAGGCAAGCAGTAGATATTCTAGACCCTAAGTATTATGAATGGTCATGGCACTTATAAAACATCATAATCTTCTACTGTATTTATATACTATGAGGAATTAATAAGACTATTAGCACCAGTATAACTAATGCTTCTCTTCATGGCCAGATGATGGCCCTTCTTACCTGTCAAACCTAGGAAGAGTATATACATCTTTGTGACCTACTAATTCATAAGTTAACCAGTGAGTGGCTAGTCACCCACTGGTGGCCCACTACCCCTCTACCAGTCTGCCACTAATCACTTCATAGGGAATGAGCTAAACTGATGAGTTGTTAATTAGACACAACATAAAAAGCAACCAGTTATTACAGCTAATATTAATGTTAATTGCTCTCTAATGACTCCTACAATTTATAAGGAGATGCAGAATCATACCAATACAGTTGAATAGACTCATAATAAGTTCTTAATGTGGGGTTAATATAGATCTATTCTTGGGACCATCCTTCAGTAAGTAATCAGTGAAGTATAACTAGTGTAGCACTGATGACTGACTGCCCTGCCACTAGTGAATGAACACTGAACTGGCATGATATTGACTAGATGAAAGCTTGCAATGAATTTAACCTTACTCATAATCAATGGATAGTTGCACTGAGTTAGAGGTACTTTAATAGTCTTTAAAGAGATATAATCATTGGGCCCACTAGTGGTGCACCAGTGGCTGACTAGTAGTAGATAAGCAAAAACATCAGTGACAGAAGGATGATAATCAGATAATATTAGATTAGTTAACTTCCTCTGGGAACATACAGAATCATTCCAACTCTCAGCAAAGAAATTCCACTCTAGAGTGAGTCTTAACTGGTTAGGAACTGATAGATAATCAGTGCTAACTTTATAAATAGATCTTATCAGTCTAGCTGGTATAGTAGTCCTCAATATGCTCTTATAGTAGCACTGCTAGACAGCTATGGATCTAGCTCAGCTGGAAGATAAGGTTTTAGTATGGCCAACTAGTGGGTCACTAGCAGCTAACTAGTTATTATATTAGTAATGATGTCCCTCTCAGCTCCTCTATGAGGCCTCTATCTATTATAATACCAGGCATCCAACATGAGAGTAGCCCAGCATCAAGGTAAGTATAATGAGTCAAATAGGAATTGAACTGATGACTAACTAGTAGGATACTAGTATTCAAACCTCTATTATATCACTCTGAAGGGCTGCCTCTGTAAATTTCCAGGACATTCAGCAGCAGGAAAGGGAGATTACCCTTAGAAATGAGGAAATCAGACTGAAAAGTGAGGAAATCAAGCTAAGACATAAGGTAGCTGAGATTAAGTAAATAGAAATTAATAACTATTGCATGCAGCTGGAGCTGCAGCAGCAAGAGTAATAGTTCATATTCTACTAGTAGTTTACTGGTTGACTGTTAGTGGGCTACTAGTAAACAGTAAGTATTATACTAGATAATTGTTTACTTATCTTCTGAGGCATCATGTGGTATAATCAGAAGTAATAAGAAATAAAGATGATTTAATCTATGGACTTGCCATCAGTGATATACTAATAGGCTACTGATAGAGTACTACTCTCTTCTATCTTCTTCTTCCTTATCTTTGTCATCTTCCTCACTACCCTCCTCAATGATAATTGGCTCACTATTAGTTATAATAATTGTATTAAAGAGAGCCTGATATGCACATGCCTCCAATTTATTACAACAAGCTAGGATGACTGATTAGTAACTAATTATACACTGATAAGAGCCTAATATTACTTGTTATTTCCAGTCTGAGCACACTTATTACATGGGATTGAAAGATCACACCTGCAAATAATCCTCTTGACCTCAGTGATGTTATGCTAAAGATAGTTAGCTACTAATACACCACTGGTAGGCTACTAATGAGGCATTACTCATACTTTTATCATTCTTCTATATTAATAAGTTAAGTAATTCTTACTTGATTTTAATATTATTCTCTACTTTCCTCTTACTATTAGTCTCTTCTACCTCCTCATTACCATCTACCTCATCCACATCATTACTTGCAGAATTAGTAACTAATATAGTACCAGTTATCTCCACATTCTTACTCTCATAAGCACTCATAATCTTTTTATAGAAAGCTTGAACTAGTCAGTGATCAGTATATTATTACTTACTGAGTAATGAATTTACTTAAAGTAGCATCCACATAATTATAGCTTATTTCACCCTCATGTCCTGCATTTTCAACATTCACACCTTCATACTTATAGACATACTTGTGGAGGTTATTCATAGTCATCTTGGTCTGAATGTAACTAGTCAGCTACTGATGAGAGACTAATGATAATATCTTATAATATTAGAACATATAGGCTAATAACAGAAGGCTTCCCCAACATGTGGATTGATTGGTGACTAGTGGAGAACCAGTGTCCCACTGGTGAGCAGTTAATAGCTTAAACAGTAGTTAAGAGAGTAGTATCAAACCTTCTTCTTCCATTCTGATAGAGGCAACTTCTTCTTACTAATAGTAAGATAGTGCTGATATACTGACTGGTAGGCTATTAGTATTATACTAGTCTCTAACTGGTTGTGAACTAGTAATACATACATGTCTCATAAGTTGGTCTGCCATGGTTAAATTAAAGTCATGTAGAAAAGAGAATTAAAAGAAATAAGAAGCTTCAGAGGTTAAAATAATTATTTTAATTAGTGTCTTTTTAAGTAAGGTTATATAACTAATAAGGTACTGAGGAAGATTAGGTAATACCCAGTGCAGCATCAGTCAAGCATGGGATGAGCTAAGCAGCCTACTACTAGTAGCTGATTAGTAGGCCACTGGTTGACTAGTCATACTAAGTCTAAGCCCTTAAAATATACTGTATGATGAGA
>JANTQG010000268.1:0-24953 GCA_032988185.1 Onygenales sp. PD_12
TAAAATGCACCCTAAGTTACCACTAGCTACCAATAATTACTGGTAATGGCCACCCGACGAGCACCCACCCGACCACCCGACGAGCTACGGAACCCATCAGAGCTTGTCCACAGCATCACCAACCACCATGTCGCAGGCGATACCTTCTCTGCGCCAATGGGCGAGGTATGCGACCAGTGCACCAGTTAACTGCGGCAGCCAGAGGACGCTGCTCAGGAACACACGCAGCAGACATGTTGATCGACGACGGTGGTACGGTTCCGTGTCTGCGGCGGAGCTCCGCTTTGGACAACCCGTTCACGAAACACATCCCCATATACTCAAAGCCGGGGAACGTATGTGGAATTATATCCTAATTAACCTCTGGGTCGATTTACTGATTGTTGTGCCATTGTGCCTCCTGTCTAGTGACCCCCGGTATCACCGCCCTCGAATATGACCACCGCCGCTCGAAGCTCGCCTCCAAGCTGCCCAAGAATGGAATTGCGGTCGTCGCATCCTCGGACGTGAAATATCGATCCGGCAGTGTGTTTTATGAATACCACCAGGATCCGGATTTCTTCTATCTGACCGGTGCGGAATATTTCGAGCCTCCTTTTGGGCCGATGGCGTTACTGATGCGGTTCAATAGGGTTCAATGAGCCTGGCGCATTGGCGATTATAGGTGAGCTCTGGGAGATTGGAGTGCTGGAGTAGCGGTAATACTAACCTGGGATAGGAAATAATGGCTCGGATAATGATCATGTCTTCCACCTTTACGTTCGAGATAAAGACCCGAGAGCAGAGCTATGGGAAGGTGCGCGGTCCGGGGTTCAAGCCGCGATGGATGTTTTCAATGCGGATATTGTGAGAGCTACCGCTACCTAACTCAATTGATACTGGTCTGACTGACTTCTTGATCCATAGAGCGGCGACATGGCTGATATCAGCCGTAATCCCCCCTCGATCCTTTCCGATGCATCGGTGATCTATACAGACCTGAAAATGACTGACCCCTCCCGCTCCTCACTGTCCCGATTCTTCTCCGCGCTCAAAGGTGGATCTGGTACACTTGAAAAAGTTGTGGCATCGCATAGGCTTAAGCCGTTACGGCCGGTTCTGAATGAACTGCGCATATTCAAAAGTGACGGGGAGATAAGTAATATGCGGAAGGCGGGGCAGGCTTCCGGTCGAGCATTTACGGAGTCGATGCGAAAAACGTTTACGAAGGAGAAGGATATACATGCTTTCTTGGAATATCAGTTCAAAGCTAATGGATGTGATGGTCCGGCGTTTGTTCCAGTCGTTGCGGGCGGTCAAGTATGCTCCCATGTTTACAATGCGGTTACTCTCCAAAACCGTCGCTAATTTGATTTTTAGAATGCGTTAAGTATCCATTATGTCAGAAACGACGATGTGCTCAGGTATGACAGTAACCTGGCCAACTATCCGATGTGACACTTACCTTGAACAATACAGAAACGAAGATCTTGTCCTCGTTGACGGCGGTGGGGTATGGTCTCCTTCGCTCCATCTATAAGTTCGCGTGCTCACCAGTCTTAGGAATATGGAGGCTATATCTCTGATATCACCCGCACCTGGCCTGTCAGTGGTAAATTCTCCCCAGCGCAACGTGATCTGTACAGTGCTATTCTCAGCGTACAACGAACCTGTGTATCTTTATGCCGAGAATCAGCCGGCCTTTCGCTCGATATGCTGCACGGTATTGCGGAAAAGGGGCTGCGAGAGCAACTCCAGGCGCTAGGGTTTGACGTGTCTGGGAATGTGAGTTCCATATGCATGGTTATTGCTGTTCCGACCAACTCTGACTGTCATGGTTTCATGTAGGCCATGACCACTCTTTTCCCTCACCATCTTGGGCATTATATCGGTTTAGATGTCCATGATTGCCCTGGATATCCTAGAACCCACGAACTGGAGAAGGGACAGTGTATTACTATTGAACCGTAGGTGTCCCGGCGGCATGGCTTCTATGCAAAGAAATCTCAAACTGACGGCCAGCAGTGGAATTTACGTGCCCGACGATGAACGGTGGCCGAAACAATTCCGAGGAATCGGAATAAGAATCGAGGACAGCGTCTGTATCGGCGAGGACAACCCGCTGATCCTCACTACCGAAGCTGTGAAGGAGGTGAGTAGATCGTGTTAAAGCCAGGTAGAAGGTGCTCTTTGCTAACATGACTGCAGATCGACGACATCGAAGCTCTGCAGTAGAATTGGTTCTTGGTATCGTATGCTCCTTGTATAGTAGTACATAGTAGTAGAGCAAGAGGCGTTGCTTGATCATATCCCATTTGTATACTAGAAAACATGAACCACCCAGCCCAGGCGGCAACAATCTATCCACCCTGTCTATAATAAACCGTGGAACAGCAGTAACTTCACATTAATAATAAACATCACCGCCCGCAAAATAGCAAAATCGCATCTCTGGGTCCCTCCCGCGGCGAACCAGGAGCTGTCCGGAAGCGGCGCTAGTAGGGTTAGGGCTGCGGGAGTCATGCCCCAAAGGGCGCGCGCGGATTGGCTGGCGGCCGGCGCGGTTTTCAGCCAGCAAAACAACCTCAGTCTCCAAACAACAGACATCCAGCTCCAACCGCAACCTCACCTTTCGGCCACTCGCCTCCCACGACTCTCTACGCGGCTTGTCCAGAGGCTGGGGGCTTTGTTATCCTCAGCTTATCCATATCTATTACCCATCGCCTCGCTATTTCGCGTCTGAGCTCTGCCATGTCCTCGTGCTGAGCCTGGTACCTTGTTCACGTCGGGTGGTACCTCGCGTGCTCACGCCTGAAGGAGTACCCTCTCCCTCTCCCGTTCTCTCTAGCTACAGGCATATCCCTCTCTCCGCGTCCGGATATTATTTATGTATACATGGCAGCTGTATTCATACCTCCTTCGCCCCAGCCACCACCGTCCATTGCAATGTCAACAACAACAAACCGCCGCATTCCCCTCGTCAACGTCCCCAATGGCACCAACTCCCCTCATCGGGGCGTGGCCGCTCTCGCCTCCATGAAGCGTACGCGCCCAATTGACTCTCGTGTAGAGCTTGCCCACGCCCAGCAGCCCCCGCTCAAGAAGCAGATGCTCGATAAGGAAGATGTCCATCCCAACTACACCCACAAGTCTCCCCGGAAACTGGTGGTTTCGGGGACGGAGGGGAAAGTGTTTACGCGTAGGAACACCAATTCCCAGCTTACGGCGTTTGAGAAGAAATTGGTCGCAGTGAGGGATAAGGAAAGGAGCAATCATAATAATAAGAACAATAATTCGAGAGGCGTCAAACATGATAGGGCTGGGGGTGAGTCGCTGGATAGTATTCGCCAGTGGCAGAAGCACTATCGGAAGGTGTTCCCCCAGTTTGTATTTTACTTTGAGGGCATACCTGAGGATGTCAGGAACAAGTGCTCGAGGCAGATTATGGCTCTTGGTGCGGTAAGTTTTTTCTGGCGTTGTGTTGTCATTGAGTTCACTACTCGTTCGGGGGCTGCTGGTATTCAGTAACACCCTTGCAGTGAATTGAGCAACAAGTGCATGAATTCGACCTAATTTTTTTATGCTAACGTCTCAAATAGAACGAGGAGAAGTTCTTTTCCAAGGCTGTCACTCATGTCGTTACTGCTCGTCCCATCCCACCAGAAATCGAGTCTCCAAATTCCGCAGACCCTCCCGCCGGTCGTCCCTCTGCGAACCAACACGGTCCAGACGACTCGATTCAAACCGTTGATCCTTCGCTTCTCGAAAAGAAGACAGAAATGCGTCGCTCCAATCTAGCAGCAGTGAAGTGGATGAGAGAGACGGATTTCAGATGTGCATCAATAGATGGAGATTGGAGAGGGGTTTTTCCTGACAATAAGGATGTCCTGCACCGGGCGAGACAGATGCACATGAAAATATGGGCTCTGGAGAAACTGCAGCGCGTGATTTCTACCATGAATGATGGAAGTTCAAACCCTAATGGTCATTACACGCTCAACAATGGCTCTACGGCTGTGTCAGGAAGGGGACGGGCGGAATTGGATTTATCTCACGTCCTCCGAAATGAGCGACTCAATGGCCCCGCGGATCGTGATGCTGTCTTGGCCTCGAAAGAAATCATTCCCTTTAAGGGTCCGTTTGTATACGTCCATGACATCGAGGAGAAAACTCGACCAGTCATGGTTCGGGAGTATCCAAAGGTCGCTAAGCGGCAAGATGGAACATGGCCACAGTTTCGGAGTGCTCCCTTGGGGAAATGCCCGTTTATTGATGAGCCACCGTCGAAGAAGGAAGTAGAAAGCCGAAAAGCTGCGGCACAGGCGAAGGAGAAGGAAAGAAAAATGGCGGCAACGAAAACGGCAAAGCCCCCAGCACCGGCGGAAGTAAAAACGATGCAACCGCCCAAACGTTCGGTTGAGAAGCGTGCTTTACGGAATGTGGAAGGGGCAGTGAACCATAAACCAACAAAGGGCAGATCTATACCTCCTCCGAAGCGATTTGACATTCTCTTGATGCTACCAAAGCCAGGTGATACTCACCCAGGCGCTAAAGATTCTTTGGCTACGTACGTTGCGCGAGAACCAGCCGCTTCTGGTGTCCAACCCTCGAACATCACTTCAGCCATCAGATCACAGATGATATCGTCAACTGCCGCAGCACCTGGCGCCAAAGCCGGAACAAGCAAAGAGGTACACGGTTTGAAGAGGAAGGTATTGGAGAAAGGCAACGGCGCTCTTTCGATGAGCGGAATACCAGCCTCCCATAGAATGACTGACATTGCTGGCGCCCTCAAAGCTTCCCGGGCTCCCACCACACGAGGAGCAAAGAACAAACCCAAAGACAAGCTTGACCAGATTGACGAGGATGGCACCACACAGTCAGAAGAGGACAAGACCCAGAAAGTTCAGGCCTTGAATCCGAAGAACAACACTATAAAGCAGGTGAAACAGAAGAAGCGTGACCCAAAACCGGGATACTGCGAAAATTGCCGAGATAAATTCGATGATTTTGATGAGGTAAGTTATCACCAAATATCGGACCTTCTACAAACATCATATCTAACTACTGCGGCTAGCATGTCACAACGCGAAAACACCGCAAGTTCGCATTAACCCTTTCCAACTGGACAGAACTGGATGATCTGCTCGATCAACTCGGACGACGTTTCCGCGAGGATATGTGAAACAGGCATCAGCTGAAACATTATCATATTTATTCCCCGGGTTTTTCTCTTTGGTTTTGCTTTTTCGAGGAGGCGTTAACAGCTCACCTACTATTCAACTGGCGTTATGCTTTTTTCTTCTCTCACTATCTTTCATGTGCTTGTTTCCTCTCATCTACATATCTGTGCTTTTCTTTTACCTTTATTATTACTAACCAATGGCCCCGTTCGTAGGGCGAATACTAAATCTAGTATTATCTTTCCTGTTTGCCATACTCAGTATATTCTTTTCCTTTTCTTGTTCTTTTTGGGAATGTGCATATCCTTCGGCGCCAATGTATCTTGTTAATTGGTTTACTCTTCGTCCCCCCTCCCCCTCCCCGACCCTAGAGTCGACTCTGCCTTATGTATCCGTCGGGACAGGTTTCATATTAAAACCCATACCAACCCTTCTCCACACCCTCGCAGAACTTCTTCAAATGATTCATTGGAAAAAGAAACGGAAAAAAAAATTAAACCATGTCTATTCGCCTTTGACGGGGTTAGATCCCTTCCTCCCCCACCCAACTCTCGGGTCCCCTTTTTTCCACCCGTCCTCCCCAAGGTTACTTCCCCCCTAAAGTCACCTCTATCAATCCGGGTACATACACTTTCCATATTCCGTATCTTCCACTAACTCATATATTGATCCCATCAATTCTCTCTCTCGTGGCCTTTTTCTGGGCTTTGTTTCTTGCTGCCCGGTCTTATTTTCCCCTTCAGTTAACCCTTTCTCCTTCTGATTCCCCCTTTTTTCTCACATTATTCCTGGTGGTGGTGGTGGTGGTGGTGGTGGCTTGTTTACTTTCCGTCCTTTGTGGGTTATTGTGAAACATTTTTATCTGTTGAAGGAAGCTATTTGTTCATAACTTTGGCAATGGGATTACTAAACATTTTGGCCTCTTCGTTTTCAGCTTGTTTCTAGTGGCATTCATGCATACTAACTACCTGACCAGGTAACAGGGGTCTGAGATGCTCTTCTTATTCTTCATTATAGTGAAGGTATGTCTTACACATCATGGCCCATTCTATTGAGATCGAGGCAATTGCTGATACGAGATAAGGTACCCAAAATGTGATACTATAAATCTATTCTTTGTTATTTCATGTTAGTTTATTTATTTATTTTGTTTATGACAGTTTGCCACGTTTTGGAAACTGATAACTTTGTTTTGCCGGGGATATGCAAATGTATGCCTTGAGCCAGAGACAGAGATAGTCGCTGCCGTAGCCGACGGAGTTCCCCGTTGACGGGGATTATCTCGCCGTCGCCAAGGGGCTTGAGCCTTAAGGGCGCGAAGCATCGCCATTTTGAGTTTAGGTTTAGGTTGAGTGACAGCAAGGCTAAATCGAATCCTTGTGCAATAGGGCTGAGTTGGACGTAAATAATTGGTAACAAACTTCTAAGGGTGGGCCCGCTGAATCCAGTACTTGTCCATCGCATATTTTCCTCTTGATATTCTTCCTATATTTAGATATTTAGCGATGCTGTTCCGCGGCTCAGAGTCAGGGGCTCGGCCGAGGCTTGGCCCCTGTTCACCAATGTCACCAATTCAGCAGCACCCGGAACCCCGGGCTCCGACCTCAACCGTGCATCGTCCATCGATATTAAGTTCTCATCCGCGCAAATCTATGAGCAGAATTGACAGAATTGTATGAAATAAATGACCCCAGTTTATTGTTATTGTCACTGTTACTCGAGAAATGCGTGGTACTGACGGGTTCGAATGCACACGGTGCAAGTACCGGTTCACCCAGAGTATGTCAACCCCCCGAATACGACTTTTGCATACTAGTATTAACAAACCATTAGAATCATCCCTCGTTCGACACTCCAAGCGATGCATGGATGGCCGGTCAGAGAGTCTCCGGCAAAAGTCATGTCGTGACTGTTCAGCTGCAAAGACACGCTGTGATCTAAAGCGTCCTGCTTGCTCCAGGTGT
Source organism: Onygenales sp. PD_12 (assembly GCA_032988185.1). Lineage (NCBI taxonomy): Eukaryota > Fungi > Ascomycota > Eurotiomycetes > Onygenales > Onygenales sp. PD_12. The sequence continues at coordinate 7,127 of JANTQG010000268.1, forward strand.
GAGCTCCGGCAAACCGTGTGTCGCTATCCCGTCAGCAGCAACACCACCGCTCCGGACCGTAGCAGGCCCGGTATTTGCTTGAATGCCGCTCGGGAGCAGCCTGTGAAGGAGGCCGGTAACGGCATATCCCCAGGATCTTGCAGCAGACATATCGACGCCCTTTGTGTTCCTGACCCCGAGTATGAACCGCAGTTTGACCACACGGGCCATGGCCTGGGCGCACATTGTGTCTTCCCTACCCCCGAAAGTGGTTGTATAGATATTCCCATACCCCTTTCAGATCTTGGGGTGCTGGATACCTCGTTGGCGTCGAATTTTGGATCCTTCAATGAACTCGGGGCTTTGAATGTGGATTATGCTTTGATTCGAAACATGTCGGATGCCAGTAATAATAACTCCGAATCTATGCCGCTCGCTCTTACGACGCAACCATCTGTGCATAAGCCGCCGAAGTTGGTTCTGCACAGTATGGAGCTTATTCTCCGGGTGACACGGACATGGCCGAGGAAGATGGCCAGGGGCACACAACTCCCACCGTTCATCCACTCCACCCAGATGCTAGGTGACAATATTCCCACGCCACTGGCAAACTGTTTTACCTTGGTCAAGATGTGGGATGGCCAGTGTCGTGGAGGGAACAGCATCGTGCTGCAGACGGTGAAGAAGGAAACCCAGAACCTTCTATCTACGGTATACTGAGCGGCATTCATTATGAAGCACCTCAAGGCTAAAACAATCCTAGTATCAAACCTTCGACGAGCCCAACCTCGTCGCTGCCCTCCAGGCCCTCACAATATACACAATATTACTCCTATTCCCTTTCAAAGAACAACCCTCAGTCACCATCCTCGACGAGAAGCTCTTCCGCCAACTCCGGGGCGTAATTGACTACGCAAGAATCACCGGCCTCGTCCTCGAGGATGAATCCAACAACGTCCGCCCATCCTGGGAATGCTGGGTGCTCGTCACATGCAAGCGGTGTGTAGCCTTAAGCCTCTTCATCATCCAATGGGCCTACTGCATATACCACTGCATCCCTTCCTACTCCTGCATAGGGCTACGCGAAATGCCCGCCCCCGCTGCCAAGTACCTCTGGCAATCTACGCGAAGGGATCAGTGGGAGATGCTGTATAATCGCTGGTTGGCACAGTGGGATGGGTCGGATTTTTATATTGAAGAGTTTTTCACGATTCAGTCTGGGGTTCGGATGAGTCCGCGGGCCGAGCTGTGGCTTGAGGATGCGGATGAGTATGGGATGATTTTTGTCTCTCTACGTAAGTCCTCCTGATTAAGATGGAGACCGGGATGGTTTGGGGTCTCTTGAATCGCGATTGATTTGATTCGATTGATTCGACCCTTTCCTGGTTTATTCTGAGGTCGATTACTAAATGTGTTGCATATTAATATCTGGTCCTGTTTTTTTTAGTCAGTGCCATTGAACGAGAACCGCAGTGTTTCGATCACCCATGTACGGAATTCCCGGCTCGATGATATATGGTTGGACACTTTATAGCCGGTTTTATCACACTGGGGGGAAGGTAATGGCGAAATGTGGCGTTCATGAAGTGTGGGAGGAATTCTTTTTCTGGGCGTTATCTCAATTCAGGTGGGTGCATTGCAGATGCATGGGAAGGGATTGCGGAGGATGGTAGTGAGAAATATGATCCCACAAGCCGAAAATGAATGATTCAACTAACCATCTTGTAGATGTTCATACACATTTTACGCCATCTATGCTATGTATCCGTGTTGGGACCAGATCTGATCAACTGGATCATATATGTCTTTTTGATACCCAGTTTTGTTTCCTAATATATCGAAAGTTATCTGCGGCATTGACCCTTTATTTTCATCCTGGCTGGCGTACAACAGACGGGCTAAATGAAATTACAACGCTTTGATTCCTTATCAACTCCAGGGGCCAGCTTCTATGGCATCCCGTTCTCTGAGCCCAAATCCGCAACCCCGGTAGGAAAAAAGGACCAGAATACGAGAAACTATACCGAGTTTGACCCTTTCACAAGTGCGGGGCTTTCCTCGGACGCCTGTCCTTGTTGATGTACTGTAGAAATTGGATATAGGGGTACTCGGGACCCCGAGTCACAATACAGCTTCAGATAGAGGTTGATCATACTTGATCCTGGTTCTGAACACGAAGTATCTGTTACAGTGAAGTGATACTCATTCATCCCCGAGCAAGCAGGAGTTCGATGTATATAAATTTACTCTGAAAAAAGTCTTTTTAATCCAAATTGTAACCGCTACGTTCGTAGAAGCTCCGAAATCGCTCATCCCTTTATGAATATACAACTCCAAGAGAAGCGGAAACAATAATGGAGGAAGGATTCTTCATAAGATCTCCACCCCACCGCTCCCAACTCCTGTAAACGGTGCTAACAGTAGGAACTCAGATCACTAGTGTGACGGGGTACCTTGGTTTTCGGTCTATGCAAACCGAAAGCTGCATACAAGTGACCGCGAAAAGGACATCGTCAAGCCCATTGTGGATTTGAATATCTCCCTTCTCTTCTCAGCGGCAAATGCACCCTCGGTCTGGCCGGTAATCAGCACCTTGTCAGCTGCGACCTTGATCCCATTCCAACGGCCACTGAACCCAGACTCAGAAACTATCCGCACCGGTACCCTTTCCCCCCTGGGCCACAGCCTTACCCCTTACCCCTTTTCATAACCTCACCCCCCAGAAAATTCGATGAACCACAACCCCCTTCGCCTCCTCAATGGAAAGCCACCTCCCGCCTTCCCATCCAGCACTTCATAGCCACTCATAAGGCACAAGACAGATATCCCTTTAGTCCTAGTGAATGTGGTGGGTGTTGTGCGCGCATGTTAATGCGGTTGATCCCCGCTTGCTAGGAAATACGATGTATTTGCTTCTGATACCCTGGATGGAGTGAAGTGGAAAGTGGGATGGAAATTGCGAGGAGATGATTTGGTGACGGAGGAGAAGCTATTATCGTTGGGAGGCTCATTGTCGACGACGAGGTAGAGACTGGCTGTTGGAGAGACCGAGAGGGCGTTTGGATGGGAGTTTTAGGGGTTTGAGGAGACGATGATGGGACCATATTAGGCCGTATGTTGACCTCGCGGGGGGCAGGGGAGTGATTTCCCTTGAGGGTTCTGATAAAAGGGGGGATGGATGTATGCAACGGTCCCGAAATACAAATAGGAAACACAGGAAGGATACATAGTACCACCATCCTTGCATTCCGGACACTCTAAACCTTGGATCTGAAAAACCATCTTTCGGACTGTGCTTGTTTGATAGTCCGGAGTAGTTCAATCACATCCGCGTTCCCCCCTTTTTCAGCCAGTCTGAGCAGCCCCTCGTCCACGTCGACTTTCCCGCTGTTGAGCAGCAGCCTCGCTATTGCAGGCTTCTGACGACGAATAGCTAAGATAAGCGGCGAGGTGTCAAAATCTTGATAATACACTTGTATATCTTCCACGTGAAGCAATAGCTTTATCATCTTTTCATCCCCCTTCGCAACCGCCCAGGCGAGAGCGGACATGCCATAATTATCATTCCCGTTGATAGGCACATCCGGAATTGAAATCATATGCTCGACGATTTCGTGAGCTCCTATCTCGGCAGCATACGAGAGCGCCGTTCGCCCTGCGGTATCCGTTGGGCTCAAGTCTGCTTCTATATCCATAAGCATCTTAGCCACCACGGTTTTCCCTGAGAGAGCCGCGAGGTGTAAGGGGGTCCGAGAAGTAAAATTGCGCAGTCTGATATTTGTGGTTCTCAACAATAATTCCACAATATCCGTATGCCCCATAAACGCAGCCCAATGAAGTGAGGTATTCCCCATGTCGTCCTGAACATTGCTATCGGCTCCTTTCTCGATCAGAGACCACACTGTACTCATATGACCATTAATTGCCGCACAGTGTAACGGCACTTTTCCGTCTCTACCGCGCGCATTGACATCGGGCTTCCATTGTAGTAGTACCAGTGATACCATAATGTTCCCGCAATGGGAAGCATAATGCAGGGGCGTCCAACCACTGATATCTTGTACTTGGACATCTGCCCCATCCTGCAACAGGCGCATCACAGATTTGTCAGACTGCCCCACGACAGCATAGTAGAGTGGCGTCCAACCGTGTATGTCCCGGTCGTTCACTTCGGTTGATGGGATCCCCTGGAACCGCCTTTGGGCCCAACGTTGAGTTATATCATATGTTGTAGAAAAATTGAACTGTTCACTGGGGCGATTTTCCTTATCGTTCTTCTTCTCCGTTCCCTCATTGCCCTCGTAGTCCTGCAAGTGAGATTTCGTATGTACCCCAGGAGGTAATGTCCAGGGACGGCCTTGTCTCTCATACAAAGTCATAAGTTCCGGTAAAATGTCATCGCGAGCGCCCTCAAGCATGTCTTCGATTTCGGATTTAACCGAGTCTAGGACACTGATATCCTTGGGATCGTGCTTTTGGGAAAGAAACAGGTCTATGGTGTCCATCACTCTCCTCAAACATTCTAACAAAAGGGCGGTAACTTTTATAGCAAGGTCATTGTGTTTGGGAAACGTTTGGGCCACCCGAGCAAGTCCTGAATATGGCTTCAATATTTCCTTCCAGTTTCCCGATAGCTCATATGGCGCAGCCCGTTGCCGTACACGATCAATTATCGGGGTGACTCGTGGCAGCTTATTCTCGATGCTCAAAGGAGGAAGGAGACAATACCAGACTTCTTCAAGGCTTCCTAGTCCGGTTTCTTGGATATCTTGGGCCAGTTTTGATAACTGGGGATTATGGAGTGTAAAATCCTCCCAAAAGGAAGATCCTTTGTTGACTTTCGATTGTATTTCGACTTCGCCAGCGATGGGTTCTTCCAACATTTTCGCCGCCACCAACATGAAATTAAAGAATATATGCTGGGCGAATACTTTACTCAATGGATTGCGTGACTGTGAGGCAATATGTGCTGTGGTCTCATCCCATTTATCTGATTGCAGAGATCGAAATGGAATATCGTCCCCATAGTCCGGCAGCATAAAGTGGGAATACTGCAGCTTCGTATGCTGGGGGGTTATTGGAACTCTCAGTCCTAGAACTCTATGATGATCTGCCTCGACGGTTCGAATGAAAAGATTGGGCTTTTGTAGACCAAAGAGATCCGAACCGCCATTGGGGGTCCACCAACGGAGGTCCTGGAGCAGCCTGTTTGTGTATAAGCCAAGAACTTGTACGGCTGTTTTAGGGCGTGCACTTGGATTCGTTGCTCGTGGATCATCCGTAACATACATTTGCGGGTATGTGTGTTCGTTTAGGGGCTCCGGAGAGGGATCTTCCTCCTTCTCATTAACACTATAGAGCCACAAAGATAAAGCGGCTTCGATCTCTTCGGAATAAGCTCTCCAGCTCTCTTTTTCCGGCCTTTCGGTGCGAAAGAAGATCAGTTCGCCATTGGGAGTATTCAAAGTCCAGGTTAGACTTGACTTTTCATGTCCGAAGAGGGTATCCATCGTGACCTCAATTGCTCGTGCGACAGAGACAGACTCTATACGAGCATGACTAGGCCATCCTGCAAGTTTACCGAGTCCCGTCCTAATCCTCATTGTGGCGTTGTCCTTTTTGGGATGTATCCAGCGGTCATTTCGCCGTTTCCACTTATCTTTACGAAAAATTTTCGGGCTCTGCTCTTGAATATCGGGATTTGTAGCACTGCCGAAACCCATCCCTGTTGATGAATCCACGGGAATCTGATCATGAATTTGGGGAGAACTCGCGAGACCTTTACACGTTGACGCGCCCCTGGAGGATACAATTCCCCAATCCCAACCTCCTTTTTTCCACGGCCTATCATGCTTATTTTTGGAAATATGGGAAGAATCAAGCCAGGGCGCGTACTGCGAATCCCCCCCGAGTGTGGATGCCAACCAATCAAGTTCATATCCAGATGGTAAGGGCTGACATTTCGGCAATTTTGCCAGTCCCAGACGGACGTACGCTCTAAGAATCGTCATGAGCAGAATTCCGCCGAGTTGAGCCACTGACGCAGACCAATGCATCCCGCGTAATCCAATAAATTGGACGACGAACCCACAGATAGTGATTATTGTGCCTACAATAACCTTGACTTCCATAATGTATGAGGTATTATCCCGTTCCTCCTTAGTGTGTCCTCGTCCAAAGCCCTTGTCGCCGCCCATCCATCTTTTGGAATATCGTTGGGACGTCGTGATGATCGATCGTGGGCTATCCGCAAAGATCGCATATGACTGGAAAGATTGATCATTCACGATTCCATTCCTTTGTAACCAGACGATCTGAGCTTGCCAACCCTTCTTTACTCGATATCTATGCTCTTTCGTGCTGCTCTCTACCACATGCGAGCATATAAGCATGCCTGTTACCAATAATGCCGTTCCAGATGAAGCACAAGGAAATGCATAACCAGCAACAGGGTCACCATCTTTTGGAAATGACAGCGTAGGGTGGTAAGTTAGAAATCCGAAATAAATCAGGATTCCCAACTGAACCGCTATTCCGATGGCTGCTACAACTCGCAGCTGTTTCCTCCCGACGCTATTATGGATATTGAATGTTATGTTTGGCGCATCCGTGTTCAAATTCCGAACCACATAACATCTCGAGGGCATCCATAGGCGGAGAAGAACCTCTTTTTGATTGGCATCCAGCCACGGAAACTGTTCTTCGCTCTTCTCGTCTGTGTCAAATTGTAAGCCCATATCATAAAAGGGTGGCGGGCTCCACTAACCCAAGTCCTCCAAACATCTCTGTTTGACCCCTTGTAGTGTGTGTATTTCAACCCCTATCGTTGCAGCCTTTTCCTTTTCATCCTCCATGGTTGTTGGCTCTTCCTCTTCATTCTCTGGTATCGCAGCCTTTATCACCTCATCCTCCAGCTTCTTCAGTTCTTCACCATCATCATTATCATCAGGGATAAGAATTATGAATTCCCGAATTTGGCCCTGACCCATGACCCTCACCACCTGTTGGCCATTCCACATTTCACAAACATCCTTTGAGGTGGACGACATTAACTCGGCTTCGGCAACGGCCAAGTTCTCTCTTGCTCTCCCGACGATTGCTTTGAGCCATGAAGGTCCGCCGACCCTGGTGGCGGCGACAACGGCGGTGATAATACCCAAGGGAGCCATAGCGAGGATTATATTATCCGCCCATCCCATGGACTGACTCATGAACTGCATTGTAAACTTTTCTCCAAAGAGAGCCAGCAACCTAATTGCAACAACGTTTTGTCAGTAACCGTACCACTACATGAAACGTAGTAGGACCCACGGTGCCAGATCCGTAAACAGGTTATTCGAAAAGTCTTCTCCACGATCTGCAGCAACATGGCCAGCGAAAAACAGGAAGGTGAGAATGGCAAACATGTTTGCTAAAGCAGGCGAACGAATCCTCGAGGGCGAAATGTCGAATGAAGCATATATTGCTCAGAACGGAGTCCAGCAGCAGAATTACACAATTTTCAACAAAGGTCAGATATTATGTAACTGGAGCATCGAATGCTTTAAGCATAGCCGCAAAGCGAATGTCGACGGCCTTGTACTGATAAGTTAGCTCCCAGGGGGTACCATGATGAATCTCTCTTCCCCGCCCACCAACATATGATCGAGCGGTGATTGGATAAACGCATGCATCAGCCATGTTCGCGCCCGAACGGACATCTACCGTCTTCAGCGGGGGAGGGGAGAGGTAATCAGCAGTGGCTTTTGCAGAGTCAGGTAGCCCCTTTCTTTCTAAAAAAAGACATAAAAAAGAAATTATCCTACCCCTCTTGAGGCGTTTTCCAACCGGTAAATGGCCATTGAGGTGCTCAGACAGTTCATCAGGGATCGAGGACTCGTAAATCGCCAACATGCAAGACTCTCTAGGTGTGTGCCCTCAACTCTGTGGTAGGTAGGTACGACACAAATACATGCAGGCGGGGCGAAAGATCGATCCTGGTCGCCCTTCAAGTTCAACATAGCTGATGAGGCCATGTCCGCTTCCACAAGATGTAACTCAGAATGGTGTCGTGACTTGTTCAGTGTAGACATTAACAGAGCAAACAAGCTCCCTTGTCATCGTGCGATTCCGAAAAGGGCAGGTGACTAGGACTTCCCGTGTCTGGCAATGGAGTGGCACTCGTTTTCAATGTTGCAGGCAATGCATGTTGGGATCTTAAAATAGATGTTTTCAAATGCGTGAGACTGCATGAGCAGCACCGCAGCAGCAAATTGATTCATAGGTGGCTCGAGCCTCCCAGGAACCGAAGCCCAGGAGGGGAACGAACAACATCCAACAAAAACAGGGTTTCGATGTTGGATAACGGCACGGTGCAATTCGTAGATATGCATCTACCTAAGACACACCAATATCACTAGGCTGCGGCGTAGGCACGGAAATCATATCGGTTTCCGACAAGGGTGCCGCCCGTATCAAGCGAGCTTCATTCCATCTTTGCGGCGGGCATAGCTGTCAGGACTAAAAACCCGCTTCATCAAGTGTAGTATATCTGAAAGCATAAGACGTTCAGCTCACAACCGCCGGACCAGAAGATTCGTGATTGACGACCGATCAAAAAACGCCAGGATCAACGCGTTGAACGTCCTTGCACCACACACCATCGGGGAATTGTCAGACAGACTGTAATATCTCCCCCCCTTGCCTCGCAACTGACTCTTGGAATTAGTAGGTAGCAATATTTTCGGTTCAATAGGTATTCAAATCGAAGGACGTCCGGATAGTCTCATGTATCCGATCCCGCCCTCAACTAGCATCATCCAAAGCTCAGAAACACACCAATCACATCCTAGATACAAAAAGAAGGGAGGAAAATGTAACTCACCCATTCTATCCCATGATCATGATCATCCTTCTCCCAATTTGTAATGAGAGAGGCTCGATTTGTAATGATAGAGGCTCGATCCCCCCCATAAGGCTCGGAGACATTCTGGTTTCCGTTATCCCCCACTCGAACGTTTTTTATTAACAATGTTATCCATGGCGAAGTAGTTATCCACCTCCAATGTCTCCGGATGAGGTGAATGATTGATAGAAACCTTGGAATGGTTTGAGATGCGGCCATACCGGATTTTCGTGAGACTGTTCTGCCATGGATCCACTGTGTAAACACCATTGCTCTGATAGAGTGCTCCAAAATTAACATCCATGATGATATTATCACTATTTTCAGAGTGTGTAAACCAAAGAACCATGTAAATATATTGTAATATTATAACTATACTTCATGAAGCACTCTGACTATACTTCATGAAGTGCTCCAACTATGCTCCATATAATATAATATTTCCACAACACTCCATGTAATGCTCCATCCACATTTATATATATATAATACCCTAACTACTACCATGCTCCATGTAACACTCCATTAATATTTATATATATATAATGCTCTGACTATGATAACACTCTAACTATAATAACACTCCAACTGTAATAACACTCTGACTGCTATAACACTCTAACTGTAATAGCACTCTGACTGTAATAGTGCTCTGACTACATTACATTTAATGTCCCCATGTAAACACAGTGATGACTATCATGGAACCATCATGTAATCACTGTAGTAGCATGGTTGAAGGACCAGAGTATGATTTAAACATGATGGAATCATCATATAAATATTATAATAACACAGTCAGAGCATCAGAGCATGGTTTAAATATGGTTATAATATGATTGAAGTATGATTAGATCACTGTTTGACTACAGTCTGATTATGAAGTAATCCCCAGTCTAAATATATATTCTTTCAGAGGCATCTATCATTAATTTCACATTCAGCAGTGTATTTACCAAATTGATCTATAGCTACCATCATTGCTGTCATTGACAGGGTAAAGCTGCTACAAGCAAAGAAAAATTGGCTCTGATAATTAATTTGGGGGGTGAGGATTGAGGTGATGTTGCCATTCAGGGGTTTAAGAATTAAGGTGATGTTGCCATTTAGAGGTTTGAGGATTGAGGTGATGTTTGCTTGGGTAATGATCTCACATCTGATAGTGTTAGGGAAGCAAAGAACCTTAGAAAGGAAATGTCAGCTCTGATAAGTATAGTATATGGGGAGATACTCACTAAAAATAAGTGTTTCCTTTCTTACTCTGCTGGAGAAATGAATCTGATTGCAGCTCTATACTTCTTAAGTCCATAGTTGAATAATATCTTAGTAATAATAGTGATCTAGGTGTGTGCCTACACTGCTATTATTACTAAAATATCATTTAATTATAGATCTAAGAAGTATAGAGCAGCAATTAGGTTCATTTCTTCAGCAGCTCTCAGATTCCTCAGTGGTGAAATATATTTCTTTTATATATCAATAAATCTTCATGGCATACTTCCTGTTAATTAGGCATTCAAGTAAATTCTCACTATACTGGACAAATGCACCTGATTACCTCTTTATATATTGAAATGTCAGCTCTAACAATCATGGTATAGAGGGAGATATCCACCAAAATGAACTAGAATGCTGTAGATACTGTTCTCCACATTCCTTAATCTAAATACAGCTGAAGTCAAGTATGAAGTCAAGTTAAATCATTTGTAATGAACTTAATTATCTTTCCTAGAACACTATAGACACTATCTTGTTTCATCAGTTCTTTAATGGACAATGCTGTAATGTCTTTCACATCAGAATATACTATCTTTACTCTTGTAATGATAATTGCAATGTTAGAATCATCCTAATATTATCCTTCATTGCAGTGAGTCTAAATCTCATCAAAAATAAGTTTAAGTTCCTTTTCCCACTCTGCAGGAGAAATGAACTTAATTGCTGCTCTGTACTTCTAGGGTCTATGGTTGAATGAAATCTCAGTAATAATAGCAATGCAGGTATGCATGCTATTAGTTAGAACAAGACATTCTTCATTAAGAACTACATTTATCAATAATAATTTACTGGCCCTCATGCTTCTAATAACACTAATTATAACTAGTGCAGCTTTTGACTTCATCTTCAGGTTCTCCACATCCCTCAACCACTGGTTTTGATGATGGGTGGTAGCCCAGATTGATGATAGATAGTGGCCCAGATTGATGATAGATAGCAGCCCAGGTTGATAATAAGTAGCAGCTCAGATTGATAATGAGTAGCAGCCTAGATTGCAGTGAGCCTGTACAGGCATTCATTTTTAGTGGATACAACAACTTGTAAGTAATCTACCAAAAGAGAAAGAAAATAGATTGATGATATCAGCACAGGTGCAGGATAGATGTAGGTAGAGAAAAGAAGACTAGATAGAGAATACCCTTAATGATTTTAAATGCAACATGGGTGAATGGGAAATATTAGCTCCAATAGTCATTATATAGAGGGGAATACCCTTGGTGATTTAAATGTAATGTGGGTAAATGGGAAACATCAGCTCCAACAGTCATTATATAGAGGAAATACCCTTGGTGATTGAGATGCAATATGGGTGAATGGGAAATATTAGCTTATCTAGTAGTAAAATATACCTCTTTTATATATCAATATACCTCTATAGCACACTTTCATTTCCTGGGTATTTGATCTCATCTCATAGAATCAGGTATATTAGCCTATGCTTGCTATCATAGAGATGTCTTTCAGAAATTGAACCTAATATAGGCCTCTCCATTGAGCCTATAGGCATTACTTGGTAGATCAACATTATGGCACATATCAGTCATCTTTAGAATATTTACTGGGTCAAGCACTGGATCACTTGGTAAATCAATGTTACAATATATATTGATGATCTTCAGAATATTCACAGGGTTAAGTGCTGAGTTGTGGGTGGAGGTATTGCCCTGCATTTAGCCCTGAATACTACCCATTGTGGGAGACATTGAGGCTCACTCTGGGCTTATTACATGAGATCACATAGAAGAGCCTATTAGTGAATCTTGCCTGCAAGGTGCACTAGATGGGCTGTCATACTGAGTAGGTGTTAGTATGGGAGTCTCCTGCTCCTAAGTACATTATTAAGAAGAGAATGGTTATGCACAGGGTAATAGATTGACTTATTAGTTGCTGTTAAAGAGGATTTTGGGATTTAGGAGCAGCTAAAAAAATGACATGTTCTATGTACAGTGCAAAAGCTTGGTGCCTTCAGGGCTATATTGCAACCTGCCTCTAGACTTATGTTGGACTGATATAACATAGAGACTTGATTTCCACACAGTAGAAAGGCTGATTATTATGTAATTCCCAGAATTATTACTTAGAATTAGTAGGCCTAACAACCCATTAGACTCAGTTAAACTCATTAATATGACTACAAAAAAGACCCAATCACCATGTCCATATAAGTTATGGATAAAAACAGCTTGGATCTAATTAATTTTTGAATTTCTATACTTAATAACATCCCCTTGTATGAGCATTATCTGATGGGTTTCATTACTGTATAATAAATAAGCATATAATCAACAGCATCCTAATGAGAATGAGAGATAGTACTTAGATATAAAAGTAATTTTTTAGTAAAATTAGAGTGGCCTTAGCCCTGGTTCCAGGATGGATAGTTTATTCCAATCAAGACTATATGCCTGTCTTAATTTTTGAAGGAATAGGTGGATATTTGGAAGGTTTGATATCTGATTTATTGGAATTCCTAGTATATTCATACCATTCTTTGGTGACAGTAAAGATATAAGATTCACCTGCAGGGATTTTCAGGTATGATCTAGAAGGTTCTTTAGCACATATAATTCATCAGTTGAAAGAACATCATTGAATTCACAGTCATCAACCTGAATCAGATTGATCAGGAGGGTGGGATAATGTTCATGGATTTTCCTTAACCTCTCCCTAAGTTCTGGCTGAGAGTTATTAAATGCACCATGAAAAGCAAGCTGAACTGTCTGATGAAAACTCTCCTATTAAAGTAATACCTTTTCAATGTCACAATGATTTGTATGGCAGACCAGTTGTTTATAATCTCTATGTTTATTCTCCCCTATTAACACATTGCTGTTGTTGGCAGTTCCATATTTCCTGATTTCATTAATATAGTGCAGTCTGATATATATATTTGGTTGGTTTTTCATTCTGATGAAGGATGCACCTTTTTTTGTAGAGAGAGCTAAGTCTTACTCTGAATCTTCTGCTGTAGTAAAGGTAGAATATTCATCTGGCCTGGTTGATACTAATACCTGACTTGATACTGGGGATGCTTGTTGGCTCTAACTTACTGACCCTGCATGAGAAGGAGCCTAGGCTTATTATACTGTATTTACTGCTACATCTAGGAAGAACTGTAAGTATTGATGAGCAATGATAATGATTTATTAGATTTCTTTTAGATCATAAACAGCTAGATTATATGATAGCAAGATTGAATTGCTTCTTACAATTGCTGTAAATATATTAATAGTCAAGTTCACTGCTGAGGTGCCAAGTTTTGAGAATGCTAGTAGGAGTGCTCTATGGATTTGATTTTTAAGCTATGAATGTTTAAGACCACATCATAATATAAGTAGTATCAGAATGGATGCCTGAGCATGCTCTTGCAGTTGATACTTCTCTAGATGGATAAGAGGTAACTGTAGGTATGCCCATTCTCAGGGGAAAGGAAAGGTCTATAATATTTAGAGATACTCAGTCTTTCTGACTGGAGTTAATGCTGATTCCACCAGCACAGAATGAGCTATTTTTGAAATCTCTGAATACTTACTGTGTGCAGGATTGAATGGGAAGAATGTAACCAGATTTAAACTTAAATATATCTTAAATAGGTAAGAGTCATTATCTGTTAATTTACTCCTCTGCTGCAGCTCCTTTCTCTTTGTTAGATTCAGAGCACTCTCTGCCTGGCATCAGATCTATTGAGTGTCATGGTGATAGTGCTCATTTTGAATGATATCAAATGATAAATCTAATTTCTTTTAGTCCCCAACTAGATAGCTCCAACATGAGTACTCTGTATTTAGACCTTTGATACCAGCATTCCCATTCTGCTGTGGCATGTCACTGATAAATGATAAGCAGGAAGAAATGACCTGAATGGTGTCACCATCAATATTAACCAGAATATCCTTACTGTCTAACTGTAGGAATCCAGGAGATAAAACTCTAACAGTATCTAGGAAGTTCATATCATGTGAACTGAATATCACTATGAATAGGTTATTATGCTTCTTGCATTCAGCTGCACTCAGAGCTGAGATCTAGTACATACCCATTAAACTCTGATATATGTTCTAATAGAGGTCAAACCCATCAATAAAAAGCTGATAAGGAAGGGACAATACTTTCTGCTCTCTAGTAAAGATATTCTTCAAGAACTTCCTCCTATAGACCACAATCTCTAGCTCTCTGTGTATTGGTGTTGATCTATAGTATGGCTAAGTAGTGGCTGAAGCCAAATGAAGAACTCTCTGAAGGAAAAGATTAGGAGTGGAATTCTCAGTCAGGAAGGTGTTGTTGATTTCATTAAAGATATAATCAATAAAGATGTAGGCTCTGAATAGAACAGAGCTTGCCAGAATGATATTTAATATATTACTCTCAACTAAAATTACCTCATATTAATGGAAGGGTGAATGAGGACTCTGAAAATTAGGTCCTTCTACATTTAGAGTTAAGTACTGCATGGTAGATTGAATCTGCAAAACAGTTCTATTAAAATATGAGGATGTCTCCTGTCTATCCTTTTCAATAAACTGCACTCTACCCATATGATTGAAGTTGGTCTTGTCTGGTTGTCTGCATGGACATTTATTGTTTTCACACTGATATCATATGAAATTGAAGGGGAAAATCAGTTCACTAATGGAAGAATACAAGGTAAATTTCCTGAAGCAATATTTAATTGAGCTTTCCCAGCTATGTGAGTGCTATAGTTCTGTAGGGGAGTCAACAACTTCTGCCATCCTAATGTGCATGTGCTGTTGAAACCTCTGGGACTTAATAAGCCTTAACACCAATAAGATCATATCTTGAAAGTATAAGAACATTAATGTATGATTAGTAAGGTGTTTTTCAACATGAGAGAATGTTGGCATCTGATCTGAAGAGATAATTGAAATCTGCATGTGGTGTAGTAGAAGGATTGAGAACTACACCCTACATTTTTTTTTTAGATTTGACAGTCCATTGAGGAGGTTATAGATTGGAGTGATATCCTTTAGAGTCTGGAGAATCTACAGTAATAATTAGTATAGCTCTCAAGATATCTCAGCAGACTCTGTCCACAAAATGAAGGCTGTTGTAAAAGGATCCATACAATTCTTATTCTATTTATGAATAAGAAGCTCTATAGAGTTGTTGACTATGTAAATATAATTAACTTTATCATTAATGTGTGATGAGGTTATTAGATTATTACCTTGAATAGTCAGATTGAAGGAATTAATCTCTTAGACCTCAGAGTTTCTGGCCTCTTGGGCCCCCAGAGGATATTTGAATGTGATATTAATGTTGTCTATTTTATCCTCCTCAGTCTCAGTATAATGATCCACATCATTATTAATATTATTATTCATGGTATATTCATCATCAGCCAATTTACAAACTGCCTAGGCAGTGTTTAGAAGCCAATATATTATGTTTACTTCCTCATTTAATTTGTAAAGCTTATTGTTAGAGTATGCAGCATCCTCATCATCATTGTTTTTAGTGGGCTGGTTGGGTTGATCTGTTGCCTGATTTTCTAAGTTAAAAGATCAAGTAAATAATTGAATTAGAATATAAACACATACCTCTACATTACCTAGTATGAGCTCTGACATAAAATCCCAAGATCCCATGTTATGATCAAATGTTGGATCATTTATATCAGTATTGATGTAGTTTTTGGAGGTGTCCTGTGGCAATTTTGGATGTCAGCCTCTTGGAGCTGAGCACTTGTTTGCTCCATGAAGGATGTGTTTTCTAAGATGGTAAAGACTGTGGATGGCTATATTGCAGGTTGGATTTTTTTGAAGGGAAAAGTAGGAAAATTGGAAAAGAAGTATGAATATGATAGCTCTGAAAAAAGAAATGGGACTAAATGTATACTAAATACACCTCTAAAAATAGGGGTCTCAAGTCATATCATTCAGTAGAACCATAAACTTTAATCTTTTCTATTTCCTTTCATTGTCTGCAGGTTTCCTTCTCCATCAGATACAATTTCATTTTCATATCATTATCTGGCCTACCCACTACCCAGCTATATCTGCCATTAACTCCTTCAGTTTGGAATTGAATAGTATGGTTAGTTTCTGTTCTACAAATAAGAACTTTATGGATGTATTGCTAACCAGAAGTAGCCTGATGGTCAGGGAGATAGGCTTCCTCCCATGGACCCTGCATTTACTAGAAGCAGCAGTATATCAATAGAAAGCCAGAATCACATAAGTAGTATATCCTCTAATTCCAATGGACAGCACAATCAGGTTGTGTCAGAATTCTATAAGTAGATGAATTACACATAGAAGAGGAACCTTCAACAGTGAACAAAATGATCATATCTCCTTACATTCTTCAGAGAAGTGAATGAACTAGTATCATAGGTATTTCAGAGTTATAATTACAAATTGTGTATGTGGACTGCAGCATGGAACAGCACACTCAACAATTTTCAGACATGGAAATGCAAGACACTTGGCTATATGAAGGTAAGAGTTGACCCAGATACCCAGTAGAATTTAACTGAAAACTCAGCTGAAGTCAACCATAGGTTAAGATAAATCTAGAGAGGATTGATGGAGATTTGATGATAAGCAGAGAAATATAAAATATAGACTGATTGATAATTCTAGGAGAACATCATTATGATGGGCATAGAAATAGATTTTGAAGATGATGGCTCTGGGTACTAACCTAATTATCAACTATAGGGATCAATAATCAGCCATTTCATATACAGGGTATTTGGCAGGGTCACTAATGGGGATTCAGAGTGCTTATGATCAGTTGATAAAGCTCCAACTTGAATTGAATAGAAAATATTATAGTGCTGAGCTATGTAGTTGACACTGTCTATGAGTATTCTAAAGTTGAAATAAACTACTAATCTATTGGTTTTATCACAGAAATATGTCCAGTGGGAAAAAGAGCTGAATAAAGCTAGTCATTCAGGATGTGACATGTATAACTATACTGATGAGGAGGGTATCTTCCAGCATTTCTTCTAGGGGTTCACTTTGAATAAGTTTCATCAGGTGTTCTATTAGACTGGGCCAATCCTGGACTATGAACAGTCTGATTTCATAGGGCAATGATATATCAAACATATGTGTCAGCACCTACAATCCTGGAGATCAATGGCTTATACCTCACCTAGAAATATATGCAAATCTTGCTACCCAGGTTAAGCTGTGGAATAATCTAGTTGAAAGGGATGAGGATAGGCATATCCAAGTTAGAGTATGAGATGAAGTTATTAATTTTTGGGACCATATAGCCTCTGCAGAACAATACAGTGGTGTAGGCCAGGAGAACTTTACAGAGCTGATTACCCATTAAAAACCCAAAAAGAAATGGAAGTTTAATTTCAAAGTTAAGAAGGCTGTGAAGAAGAAGATATACTTTGTCTCCATCTCAGAGCAAACAGGATCTATGGCTTTGTAAGGTATAATCTATGGCTTTAGATGTGAGATGTAGATTAGTAGCACTGAGTGCATTTTCAGAGCATATTTCTCACATGAAAACCAGGATAAAATGAATTACTGATTGCAGAGCTGAACATATTAAATAGAGAATAAAGAATTTAATGGTTTCATTATGGAGGAGACAATTCTAATGCATGATCAGAGAGAATGCATGGGTGGGGATTTTCAACTGAGTAATCATATATTCATTTTGGATTGCTTTCTATATATCTTCCACATAGTATTAGTTTAA
>JANTQG010000269.1:0-24908 GCA_032988185.1 Onygenales sp. PD_12
TTTAACTACCCCACTTTCCATGGCTGGAGGCCCCATGACTTCATCCAATCCTCTGCTAATTGCCAGAAAACACTTAAGAGGGGAAATATTCAGACTGTTGCCACTAACCTATAAGATCTTGCCAGATATTTGGGCTGCTCCACACCATCATCACACTGTCTCCACTATCATACCATTCAAAACCACTCTAATTTAAACAGCATGGGCCCATCATCTAGTTATTCATTGGCTATCCCATTCCTGTTGGCCATCACACCACATTTTTTAGCCTTGGTACATAGAGACCCAATTCATTGCATGCCTTTCAATTGTTCTTGATTGATGATGATTAAATTGCACTTGGTTTGAATTTTCATTTCTTCAAGAAAAGAGATTCTTTCCCATTGTGGACACTGTCTTCCTGTGTGTCACCATTCTCCTTTGTCTCCCCCATTATGGAGATTATCCATTTGAGCCCTAATTAGTGACAATTTAACACAGCATTCCCCAGACCTACTCATCCTATCTCCACAATGTAATCCCTGGCAACTATGGCATCCTATTCTTCTGGTGTCTCTTGTCTTTTGATCTCCTAGAGTCAAAGAATCAGGTAGAGGTTCAACAAGTTGTCAAGGAGCAGTCAAAAAGCAATGTATGGTTTCCAGAGGAGGATAAAGCATTCTGCATCTGCAGCTGCAGTTTTAATGTCAAAATCCCCTTTCTTTCAGCCAGCTATTCCTGTGTTCAATTTACAGAGTATAAAGAAACAAGTCATTGACATCTTGACTGCATATTTCTTTGTTGCCTGCCAGCAAATGGACTGGTTCATATTTCCATTGCCATGCAATTAAATCTAAGATGAAAGCCTGCACCCAGTTTCCTCCCATTAAAAGTAAATCTGCTACCTTCTATCAGCATACAGAATAACAGATAATTGCAGGGTCTTAGAAGTATCATCTGTGAACCCTGCAGGCCTTACTGGGAGCAATCCCAGTTGCCATTGTTGAATACAAATATTCCCCCCCCCACCCCCCTCTCTGCTCTGCTCATCAAGCTACCATATCATCCTCCATTTTGTGTGAATAAACACAAATAAACTGCATAATAGTGAAACATCCATTCTGCTTGCAGTACCTCAAAAGACAAGTCATGGAAGCTGATGTTGACATTACCCAGCACATTTTTCCTGTTGAATAATGCTTCACCTGTCAACACCCACAAAAAGTCAGTCAGTCTGTTGTCATCTTCACCCTCCCTCTTTCCCTGGAATTGGCAGTAAATGTTTCTTGTGAAGTCACACTGACTAACCATCTGTGAAGGCTTCTATCATTCCCACACATTCCAAGCAGCAGCAGCAATAAAATGTCTTCTCAATGTCAGCTCTCTTCTTTCTTATTAGTTACATCTTCCAACTCCTCCTGTAGTTGTGCATAGGCTGCTAACCCTTTTCACATTTATATACTCCATATTTTTCCTGTGAGGAATACCTCCTAATACATAACTAGCAAGCATATGACATCTGCTCCAAAGTGCTGCTGCATATACAATCAAGGGGTGCTTTTAGGGCTACAACCTCCTCTCCAACCAAAAATGCACCCAACCTACAGTCATCCATGCCCTCTTATATTTATATATACCCCCTCTTCTTCCTGTGAAAAGAATATCACATTAGGAAGCAGAAACCAACAACAGGTGGATTTACCAGGCTGCACCCTACTATACAACCAACAGCCTCTATATACACATTAGATGGATATTTCTATCTCTTTGCTTTCTTGGCACCTACATGACACATCAGGGAGGTGTTAAGTGTATACAAGGAGATATATATGATACAGCCTGCCAGGCAGTGTGGGACAGGCTCACCTTGGTATGTATTTCTCCTTTTAAATTTTTATTATATTTTGTCTATACATTTCTGCCTATTTTATATTACAAATTGTTCCTCTTTTCCCTCTATTCTAGATCTAACTATTATGTGGTAGATCATTGGCCAGATCATTGATATTCTGAAGACCACAAACTCTATATGGTAGATCATTGGCTGGATCATTGATATTCTGAAGACCACAAACTCTATACAGTAGATCATTAGCCAGATCATTGATATTCTAGAGACCACAAACTCTATACAGTAGATTATTGGCTGGATCATTGATATTCTGGAGACTACAAACTCTCAAAACCATCTGAGGAAGGTATGTTAGTTATTCTGCATGGAAAGAAGAACTCTTTTCTTTCCCTAGTCTTGGTCTCAATGAAGCTAATTGGAATGGGTCTAGTAAATAGTGACCTTATGAGACATTCTTTCCCACAATCTTATTCAGCTGCTCTGGAGACATACCCTGGATGAATGCAGGGGAGAACTGGTTGATGGGCATTTCTGGACTGATGACAAGGTAGAAATTATGTAGCTCATGAACTGTATGTCTGGCCTTGCTCTGTGTTTGAAACTACTAGAGGTTCAATGCAGGCATGATGCATCTGTTTAGCAGCAAGATGTAGTGGTGTTTGCTTATTAATATCTGTTGCTGTAGGGTTGGCTCTTTAGTCAAGAAGTTGCTTTATGGCATCATGCTGGCCTTCCAGTGCTGCATGATGCAGAGGGGTCCTCCCATCATCTAGCTCTTAAGATGGTGAGGTGGACACTGGCATGCTTATAACCTGTGAAGTCATATTGGAGGGAAAAAATCACACTAATATTACTAGTAGTATCTTTAGAGATGTTACATCAAGTTCTGATTGGATACATCAGATAGCTGAACAATGAAGCCTATGATCCTGAACTTTCAGTGGTTAATAATTTGGTGCCCATAATAATTGAAATTAGATCAGAAAAATGTCATCACAGTAATCCAGGTAAGCTTTCCTTGAATGTACCCTGAACTTTCACACCACCATTCCAGGTCAGCTTTTCTTTGTCTGGCTTGGGTTATGAGTACTGCAGACCCCCACTTGTGCCCAATCCCCTGACCTGTCTTTAGTGGGTGGCATTTTTTTTCATCTTACTGCATCACTAGAGAAGTTAAGGCAACACCAAGAATCCTGGGCATTCTGATGAAATCTGACTGTATTGTGGATACAGAGGGATATGACCAGCAGCAGGAAATACTGCAAGGCAACTGTTTTGAAAAAGTAGATACTCAGTTTGTGCAATCTCTGAAAGTCAGTTAATATATTACTCCCAAGAGTTAGATAGGAATATAGCCCTTCAAGTAATAAATTCAGCAACATGGGTATCATCTGGAAACAGTCAGAGATTGAATGGATCATTATGGCTTTACTTGTGAAGAGTTTACTGTCACTCATGAGTACTATCTTATTTAAAACAGCTCTAACCTGTCCATTGAACACTCTACTCCCCATGAAGATAAGAAAGAATGAACTCATAGTAGTTAGCAGTATATCCCTTCTTGCAGTCATCATGTGAATAGTATGGGCAAAAAGTATCAATATTATTACATGCAGGTTTTCAGCTTTCAGCTGGAGGAGGCATTCAAATGTACCAAGAACTGTCAACCACTCAATGGTCAGTATTTATCTTGACTTAGTTAAATGTTCACATTAGCTTCACACTCAAGGGGAACATCCTGCATTCAATGCAACCCACATGGTTATAGTAATCTACAAGAACTGCAATCTTCATGAGTATTTCTAAATCCACAGATCACAGCACACTATACATGCATCTGATGATGGAAGATGTCCATCAAGATCAGTATGGCAGATGGATCCCATGAATAGCATGAAGTCACACCTCCATACTTGTAATATTATCTTCTTTTAATGTTATCTGTTCCTGTGTTCTCTCCTGCTGGCTGAAATCAGGGGAAATATAATATTGAAGTATGTGATATGCTTCATCAGCTTGGCCACTTCAATGCAAGAGATAGATGGACAGACAGGCAGATAGGCAATCAGCCATATAAGGGTGTTTCAATGTAATTCTCACATTGAGCCATCTAGTCTCAGGATTGACTTCATACTTGCAGTAGACTCATAGAGGCTGCAAGCTACCTTGCTCTCCCTACATACTAAGCATTCCAGTTGAAGTTCTTCTAGTACATCTCACATTACTGCCCATCCCATTCAGGTGGATCTTATTAATGGGGCCATATATGGTTATCATGCTTGCCTGACCTGTCTCCTTTCACAAAGAACCCTAACCTAGATATCTGAAAACACCTCCATTGTCTTCATACAGTCATAGTAATCTGTAAGGACTACAATCTTTATGAGCATTTCCAAATCCATGAACCACAGCACACTACACATACAAATATTAAGATGCTGTAAGCCTATTTCTTTTCTCTGCTGGCTAATACTCTAATTGCAAACACTCAGAATGCTGGTCAGCCAGCTCTACTGATAATCATAGTGCTCTGCTCCCCACCCTCTGGTCTGCCTGTGCAGGTTTGAACCTCAACCTCACAGTGCCATGCCTCCTTTTCCTGTAACTAGCAGTGAAAATTTTCTGTGAAGTAGTGATACTCACCTGTGAAGGCTCCCATCATTCCCACAATTTCCTTGCAGCTGTGGCACTATAATCACCCCACCCTCATGTACTTACCCCCTCTACTTCCTCAGCATGAGAGGTCAGGCTCATTGGGATACAGATACATCCTCAGAGGTCAAGTCCTTTTGCTGTGATGCCCTCCAGAGCTCAGACACCTCACACTTGCAAAGGCCTATTAGGAGCTGACTAAGATCCATAGAGCCTACCATGCAGCTGGGTGTCACCAGGAAGATCTGTTGCTAACCCCTTTATTAGCTAAGCTTGATATACCCCCCCCCCCCTAACAACCACTTTTACCAAGGCATTACCTACTATATGATCAAGGGCCACTTTTATAGCTACCACCTCTACTCCACACAAAGATGCCAGTAAAGTAGAGCAAGCACAGAAGCACCACAAGGCCATTCATGTTCAGGAGGGTGGGACCCCCAAGCCATGAAAGTTCAAATCCCAAGCAAAACAGACACAGTACTTTTATTGCAGGCCATGTGATTCAACATTTAGCTGTCAATCACATCTAAATGAACACTTCAATTCAAAGAAGCATACACAGAACACTGAGAAGGTAGCTCCTCTGACTACATGCTCTCTTATATATACCTATACCACATCTTCTTTCTGCAATGGATGCATCTCAATTGTCTATTTCATTACATTGAGATTCCAACTCTGTTACTCCTCTCATAACCAATTGAATTCACACCCAAGAGAATCAGCTCTAGGCCATGGCCCCCATCATTCTAAGTTGATGAGGCCTTAGGTACAGCAACATCATCTACCTGGGTATGAGCAAGTGTCATCAGTAAGTTCAATATTCTAATCTAGTCTGGCAATGATAAGAACCCCACTACTTCTAGCTATCTAATTGTGATGAGGACTTGGTTGGTTACCAGGGGATTGAAAGGGGTTAATAAGTGAGCTATGGGCTGACTATTTCTGAACTTCTAGGAGAATTCTCTGTGATAATATTCTAGGAACCAGTAAGTGCTATATACATACATATGCTATGGTGCTGCCTGGAGAGTATTACTACACTTCAACTCCTTCTTGGAAACTTTACAAGCACCATGCTTTGATCACACACAAAGTCATTATACATGTCAGATTGATATTTCTAACACTTTGCTTTCTTGACAGCTGCATGGCGTGCCAGAGAAGCATTGGCTGTATACAGTGAGATATATATGACATGGCTTGCAAGGCAGTGTGGGATAGATTGGCACTGGTATGTATTTCTTTCTCTTTTTAACCCACTGTATTTTATCTCCACATTTCTGCCCATTTTATAGTATGGAGTATTCTTTTTTTTTTTTGCTCCTAAATCTAACTATTTTGTGGCAGATCATTGGCCAGATCATGGATATTCTAAAGACTATAAACTCCCAGAACTGGCAGAGGAAGGTATGTTATAGTTACTCTATATGGGAAAGAAACTCTTTTCTTTCCCTAGCCTTAGTTCAGATGACACTAATTGGAATGGATCTGAATAGACAGTTGCCTCTGGATTGCTAAGCAGTATAGAATCACCTACTCCATGCAAAAAGGCCTCTAACTTGAAGTGACAAGCCCTTATATATATATCCCATCTGCTTTCTGCAACCAAAGAATCAGGACTTTACCACAGCATCTACTATTCATAATCTCTACACCAGTGGTTACTTTTACTCTTAATTCACCAATTACTTTCACAGTTTTATTAATTGGCCTACTCCAAGAGTTAGCAGCTTCTTATCATCATGGATTTCTGTCTGGTCAGTGGTCCAGACACACCAATCAAGCAGTTCTCATCTGTGTTTGTTCATTGTCTGTTCCCAGAGCAGCTGGAAAAGATCACAGGAGAGGATGCAGCCTGCATGCAAACACTGCTGGCAAGTCATTTATGCACACTATTGTGGTATAATTTCAAGATATTATGTAGGTTCTAAACTGTATGTTCAGTGTTGCTCAACAAGTTGCTCATCAAGTTCCAGTTAGCTATGTCCTGGAGTTGAACAACTGCCCCCCACTGGGGGACTGAGAATAATGCCTTATCACACACATATATATATATATAACCAACCATAACTAACCAGCAACCTCCAATCAAGCATCAAATCTTCAGCTAATAGCCTCCAATCCACCCTGTTCATTGTAAGTCTTCTTATTCCAGCCACCAGCTACATTTTCACATGATTTAATGTCTTATTCTATCATCTAGCAACAGGTTCCTCCCAATTAGTTAACCCTGCAGCCCCCTGTATACCCCAAATCAAATAATGTCAGGCCAAGACCCCCAAGCTGATGGTAGAGGCCACAGTGGAATATTCAAGGAAGATGGTCCAAGCCATTATCAGTAAGTATTACTTGTTGTGCTTTTTGCTTTATCACCTTGCTAAACTACCATTTTTACTAGGCAAGAATAGCAAAACAATGACTCCAAATTTAAACATGCTAACCCCAGTGCCCTTCATGTCTGCTCAATGAAGGAAAATGTTAGCAAGATCATGCATATAGGTTATCTAGATCTCTGCTTGATTTGTATCAACATGGATGGGTACTTGGGTTACAAAAGTAGATGCTCCCACCATACACCAAAATGATGTATGTCTCCAACCATGCCTAAGCACACTTCAACACCATCCTATGACATCCTTGATTTGGTGTGGATATCCCAAATAACCTTTCCAGAATTCACTTTGAATGTTATAGAGGAATAGGGAAATTGAGGGAGGTAGGTGGAGATATGTCACAAAGAATGCATAATTTAGGGACAGAATTTCAGGCATAGTTCATGGTTATATTAACTCAAATCTGAGGCCACCATGTCAACAACAATGCATCTTCTTCCTGCAAGGAATACCTCTCAAGATAGAACTAAGACACACACAAAAGACACCTTCACTAAAGTGCCACTTAGTATTCAATTAAGGGCTACTTTCACAGCTATCACATCTACTTCATGCCAGAGTGTCTGTGAAGTAGAGTAAGGTGCCCTGCTATTCCCATTATCTTACTTCAAGTAAATATATCTAAGGCACAATCTGAAGACAGTCAACACCCACTTTTATCAGGGTTGCACCAACTTTATGATGACATGAGCTATCATGTCTTGGATTTCATGGCTGCAATGAATTATATACTCTACAAGTAGGAGGGGTTAGGATCCTACAGCTGCAAATAGAAGCAGTACAGGGCACTAGGGGTCCTGTTGGGCAATATACATTAGTTGATACAATATCATACAATTACAGCAGTCCTGGAAAATGCCTTCAGAAAGACAAGGTCAACCCTTGATATCAATCAAGTGATTTTTACCCCATGGAGAGAAGGGGTTTTGAACCCTGCATCTCATTACCCTCCAATTCTGACCCTAATACCTGGCTAGCTCACATATATGGAGGTTATCAGGTGGACTCTCATCAAGCAGGCACTAATATCATTGAATGGCAGTCCATTGATAAATGTGTGAATTCAAGGAAGAGCCAACATTAAAGAATCAACTGGACAAGTTATTGCTAACCCCCTCTGGAGATGTGAATGCATGTGCCCTGCACTACAAAGGAGCTTTTGGCTCCTGAGAAAGTTGCACTCCTATAAATAACTCTGCTACCACCATAGAGGCTGATATCAGCTCCTGATGTAGGAGAATTCAACAGATAGCTCTGTAAAGACTATAATTCTGAATTTAGGGTGGTTAATGTTCCAGCACCCACAATGGTTTAAATCCAGATTGGAAAAAAAAATCATCACAGTAATCCAGGCAAGCTTTTCTTGAATGTACCTTGAACTTGCACTATTATAATGATTGTGCCAACTATCCCAGTTCAGCTTTTCTTTGCCTGTCTAGCATCAGGGGTGCTGCAGACTCACACTTGTGCTCACTCTCCCTTATCAATTAGTGCTATGAAAAGAATAGCCTCCCAGTCATGCTATGCCCTCCAATGATAATAGAATTAGCATCCTCAAACAATCAATGCTAGTTGATGAGCTATCTCTTGACACACAGGTTATTCTTCCTTGCAGAGGAAAGGAAATTCAAAGCCCAAGCCCCATTACTTTCTAATTCCCCATCCTGATACCTGGCTGGAGCAACCACACCAAAGTTAGGGGCTAGACTCTTATCACCCAGGTGATGGATTGATACCCCTTTTTGATGATCAAGATTCCTGTAAAGGTGGATCAGGAGGTCTTCAACTGGCTACAAGTATTTATCATGGCTTAGCTGCATGTTAACATTAGCTCCTGCATTCAGTCCCCACTGCTCCTTGCCCTGCTAATGGTAAAGATCCATGAAAGTTGATAAAATCAGAAAATGAGGTTAATAACTAGGCTACAGCAACACCCACCCTTCATTTATTAAGGATATGATGATTGTTCATGCAACACAAGATATGCTTCTAGATATCAAAATCATACATGCCTACAAATCATCCTTGAGGCAGCTTTTGCAGAGGTTTTGTTCAATTAGGCTAATAAGTAGTCTGTTGCCACACTGTCTGATCCTGTCTGTCAGTCAAGGCTACACCAAGAACTCTGGCTGTTTTGAAGAAGCCTGATTGCATTGTAGACACAGAGGGATATGAGTAGTGGTAGGAGATACCTCAGGTGAAAAGTTCACTGTCAGCTATGAGTACTATGTTATTTGAAACAACCCTAACCCATCCATTAAACACTTTATTACTCATGAAGAAGAGGAAGAGGAGTCATTGCTTATAGAGCAGGCAGATGCCATGTTTTCCACCTATCAATACACTAAAGTTTACAGAGAGCTGAAGTAGATTATTCTTAACTTTCTAAAGGAACTTAAGGTAAAGTTAGGGGTTACCTAAGTCCTCTATTAAGTAGGTGATAGATTCTTACTCTTTTTTGATGATCAAGCTTGCTGTAAAGGTGGATCAGTAGGTTTTCTAAACTGCCCACTTGAATCCTACAGTATTGTACTATCAAGTCATGGTAAAGGATATGATCAAGAATTTATCCATCTAGTAACAGATGAATTCACAGTCACAACCATCTGCCTCCTCCTACAAATCTAGACTCTCAGTGGATCAGAAGATGCTCTACTGACTACAAGCATTTATTATAACTTGCTTACATGAATGTTCACATCAGCTCCTGCCTCCAGTAATAGCTCAGCAGTATCTTGATTCTTATCAGCAAAGGACTGGATATCATAGAATTGAGGGCTGCTTTTGCAGCTACCCTAACCTAGCCAAGAAACTGAAGCATGATGGGGCAGCAAACCCTACATCACCTCATTGTATGAATATCACCCTTTGAAGCAGCTATATTTGTAAATCCTACTCTATTAAAAAGATCATCAGAAGCAATGCAGCAACACCATCTAGAGCAGGAAAAGAAAAGCATGGAGTGATGAAAGCAATCATCCTTAATGATGACTCTGACACTACCCCAGTCAAATCTGAGGTCATCCAACCTCTGTTTCCTGATATGCTACTTGCCAACACTGTCACCAACACCCATGATAACACTAGCAGAAGAAAGGCACATGCTGTATCTAAAGTGAAGAAGGAACATGTGCATCCAGTTGTGGACCCCTTTGTCAATGAATATATCTATAATAATAATACCACAACTAGAAAACAGATAACACCTACTTTCACTAAATTTCAACCTATCCATTAGTAAAGCTGTCAGCAACTGGAGTAGCATCCTCTCATTGTCCTTCTAGGCTTCTTTATTATAACTATGATCTTGTGTAAATTCATGTTAGCCTTCAAGGGGCTAGCAGGCAGAAAGAGAGGATACAGTTGGGAAAGGTTAGAAATTAAAAAATCAATATAATAAAAAACTCTACAAGCTATCCAGATTTTAACAAATATCTAATAATAAAGGAAAAAAAAGTAGTAACCTCCAATCATCCAACTCAAGTGAGCTTTGTCTCAAATACTGCTTTTTTTTTTGTTTGGCTGAGCCCCAGTATTGACTATATTTAAAGAACTAATATACTGCTTTAAATACCCACATTTTCTGACAGGCTAGGGCCCAATTAGTTGTCATTGTATTGGTTTTGATTGCTACTGAACTACACCAAGTGCTCACAACATCTGCACTAATAAGAAGGAGCTTAGGGAATGAGAAATATACATAAATCACTGCCTATTTAATTATTTAATGGATATCACAGATCTTATATATTCGACTTAGGGTGTTAGGATTAGGGGGTTAGCCTTAGGGAGGGTTAGGGAATAAGAAATCTATAAAAACCACTGCCTATTTAATGGATACCACAGATCGTATATATTCAACTTAGGGTGTTAGAATTAGGGGGTTAGCCTTAGGGAGGGTTAGGGAATGAGGAATGTATAAAAAACACTGCTTTCTATGGATACTACAGATCATATATATTCAACTTAGGGTGTTAGGATTAGGGGGTTAGCAGATGTGGGATAGTTACTGAAACAATGATTAACTGGTGATGTGGAACTGATGGATTCCCTCTATGCTAGCTAAGTAGTAGTTTAACTATATATCAGATTGTAGGGTTATATTGGTAGTAGAGAAGAGATGAAAAGGTGTTTGATTGATTGTAAGGAATCACCTGTAGGGTAGGGTGTAGAGGTTATAGAATGATGTGAGGGAATATAAACATATAGTACAAAGGGTTGGTTATATTGAATGTAGGGGTAAGAATGTAGCAAAGCTGTTTGCTGGCCCTATGAAGATAGGGAGGCCAGCAAAGATTATATATATTGAGGTTTCAGGCCTACTTAGGTAAGTCTTATGTAAGCCTCCATCATCATAACCCCTGAGCTCTCTAGGCTTACTCCTTCAAAGGCTCTCTGGCCTGGCAGCTCTAGATCTTCACTCTGTGAGCCTGTGGTTCTCACATTGATCTCTAAGCCTAATTGAGCAATATCTTAACTCCTCTTAAGACTTGACAACATCTCCATCAATCACAAAACACAAATGCTAAGCTAGGCCTAATCAAGTAAGCCTATAAATTCCCTAGTTCATTATTAGTTCAGAAGATCATAGAAGTTCACAGCTGCAGTAATTAGTATTCATTTAGAGAGGTAGGGCCAGTTGATATAAACTAACAGGCCAAACTATGTCTTTATTATGTGCAGTTAAGTCTTTATTGCCAGGCCTACAGCTTTGCCCCCTCCAAAAAACAAACAAAAGCTAGAACAAAAAGAATTTAGTTGTGCTTCACTTTTAAGTTCTGGGCCAAGACTAACCCCTGGACACATGAGGTGCTAAGAATCTTTAGCTGTGGCAGCTAAAATGCTAGTCAGCCACCTGCATCCCACTAACCTAGATAGGCAAAGCTTGAAATACTTTAATTTAACCTTAATGTAACCTTTCCATTTGCATTTCTAATAACTGCCTCCACCTATAACTGCAGATAGCTGTTTAAATCTCTTCAATTCTATCATCCATAATTTGCACCCTCTTTACACATTAAGTAATATATTATAGTTTATCTTTTAATACATTCTCATCTTCAAGATTAACCTCAGAACTGCTACATTTATCATTGCTCTCCAGCACAAGGAAGATATAGATACTATATATATTGATAGTCTCAGCTCTTTGTTCTCCCCTGTAACTAGTCACTATTTTTCTCTTTATTCACAATGTGGAGTTTACATCCTATTTAATACTTTGCTAGCTTGGATTGTTCTGCATATTTACTGCATGACATGCAAATAGAAAAGCAGTTAATACTACTAAACTGGATCACCTGGTGTTATCTCCATCTCTGCTACTTTACTCCAGTTCTTTTAATACCTGGGCTATAATAAATCAGCATGAGGCTCTTTCAAAACTTCCATTTACAATGTATATTGCCACTCATGGTGGTATTTATAGTATTTTCACTTTCTTCTCACTCTCTTTTTCATATGCTATCTCCATCTGAATTAATGCTGTCTGTCATTATACTACTAGCTAGCTATAGTATTAAAGCTACATTCATTACAGCTCTCACTTCTTGTTTCTCTTATTCTTACATATCTCTCACCCAAATCACCTTTTTGTATCCAAACTGATTGATTGAGAGTCTTTATTTTCTCTCATCCAGGCCACCAAGTTTTTTCAAACCTAGTCAAGTAAAACCTACTTCTTATAATCACTTCTTTCTTTTCTTTCTCAGTATTTTCATCACAGTTTACATCCACTTCTTTTAAGTATCTAACCCTCTGCCCCTACAACCACTAACTGGCTATTTAATAGCTGTATGTCTATTCTCTACTATATTTCTCCCTATTAATTTCTTATTATTATTTCCCTTTTAGCATCATCATTTACTTCATACAAACCATGTGAATCCATCTTTTAGCTTCTATCTATTTCTTTTTGCTATAACATATTACATCATTTAATCACATTGTCTCATCAAATCTATTCTTTAGCTTCTATCTATTTCTTTTTGCTACAACACATCACACCATTTAGTCATATTGCCCCATCAAATTCATTCTTTAGCTTCTATCTATTTCTTTTTGCTACAACACATCATGCCATTTAGTCACATTGCCCCATTAAATTCCCAATTACTATAACATTTTGTCTCACTTGATTATGTTAGCCCCAACAAATTGGTTGACTACAGCTGTTGACTGCAGTCTTGCTTAGCTATCCTGTTATTTTAGTGCTATGTTATTTACTCATTTATCTACCTCTCACAGTATAAATATTTTCTTCTCACTAGCAATTCTCTCTTCTTTTTCTTTACCTTCATCTGCTCTTTTTTCTCTCAGTGTCTCTCTTGCTTCATCTCCCACCTTCCCCTGTGCTTGCTTGCACTCTTTTGACTAGCTATTTAATAGCTGTATGTCTATTCTTATCATTCTTTTCTTTTCATAATCTTTCTTGTCAATCCTCTCTCTATCTGTGTTGTTCTTCTTAACTGGTTATTTATACCTCTATTCAGCCACTTTCTCTTTGATTTACTCCTCAAATCTTGTTATTCTATCATTCTAGCTTCCTCAATTGCAAGACATTTGATTCTTTTAATCTCAATCCTGGTTTGTTCATTTCAGCTTTCCATAATCCTCATATTACATCAGATGTTGCTAATTCTTCCCTCTCTTACTAGTTGTAAAAATGGCTCTCAACCCTCAGGATTTTAAAACCTGTGGCCATGAGAATAGGCTCATGCCTGACAACCTCTATGATAATAATAAGTCACCATTTCCTACCTCTTAGTGACACATGTTTTGTGCCCTCTTTTATCTTGTGGATCAAAACAAGCTTGTTAGTAAGATGAACACTGATATTGATTTCTAAATCTTTTATATCTTTATTAAACTTGTCACCCATGCTGACTCTGACTATAAAATGACTCTTAACCTCAAGATCACCATCTTTGACTCTGCCATCATTCCAACTGGCAAACTTCATGATAGTGTTCATATGCTGCCCAAGTAATTCACCATTTCAACTGTTACTCATATGAATGATTCAAGTTAAGAGGAATTTCTTGGAAAGGTCTGCTGAAGTCTCTATCATTATGATGAACTCACTGATTATTACTAGGCAGTTGAAATTAATTTTTCTTATAATTTGAGTACTCTTCATGCATACACCCTCTTCTCTGGCATTGATTTTGCCTCACACAACAATTCAATCAGTCTTATGTGCAATCAGTTTTTGCCCTGCAATGATGCTGATGGCAATGTCTGTTTGCACCTAATTATTTGTAGTGCTAATGTGGATACTGTCTTGGCTCAATTTGAAGATTCTACTCACTTTGACAACCCTTCTCTTGATGACAATCTCCACTGATACTATTCTGGGCACCCTGAGACCAAGTTCCTCCAGATTGGTGATTATTCTGCACATGAACTCTGTCCTCTTCACCCCATCAAGTAATAAGTCTTATTTGCCAATTTTGATGAGTACATAACTGTTCTTAGCTATGGACTTATTTCAGAAGAGGAAGCCCAAAAGGTGCTATTTAAAGGCCTTAATGAGTGTACTACTTCTCTTTGCCTCATCAAAATTCCTAGCTATGGCAACCATTGATATGAGGGTTTCATTTAGATTCCAGATGATACTCAGTCTTGCATCCAGCCTAGTGACAAGCTCAGAATCAATTTCAACCTCAAAATTAATGATTCCAAGGAAGACTGGTTCACCAAAGTCATCAATGACAGTTGCTATGCTCCCCAGGCACACCTAACCATCACTCTTAGTTGCCCATGGAATCACAAGGAGAGACAAT
The DNA here is from genome assembly GCA_032988185.1 of Onygenales sp. PD_12. Lineage (NCBI taxonomy): Eukaryota > Fungi > Ascomycota > Eurotiomycetes > Onygenales > Onygenales sp. PD_12. The sequence goes on from JANTQG010000269.1 coordinate 14,667, forward strand.
GGGCATGAAATTCAACCCCTGATCTAACTGCCTTCATCCTAATTGATCTGGCCCTGCACACCACTGTTCATTCTCTTTGCAACACTATTATGACTGATAGTAGTCATCCTGTCAGAGTTACTACAGTTACATCTAATATTTCATTTCAGAACCAGATAAAGTGTCTTGATGAGATCTGCACCAACTTCATTTAAAAACATGTAAATTGAAAGTAATTCTTACTGGCTAATGATATTCACCTAGAGAGAGTTAGGATTATTGACATCTTTGCTACTATTCATCTTAATGAGCTTATCACTCTCCTCCCCCACATCTGTGCTGATGCCAGTTTCAATATTAATCAGGCACTCACATTTTGCAAGCTGCAGTTCTTGATCAGTGGAATCTTCTAACTCTGTAGTCTCCTCAGCACAGAGAAAAGTTATTTCATTAAGTGGCTGGTCATGTTACTCCTCCATGCAACTCAAAATATTCTTATCAGAATCAAGCATCATGTCATCCTCACTGCACCTTCAAACAAGCTAGTTAGCAAATTGACAATGAATGTTTATCAACAGGTTACAGAGTATTATGGAGATTATCTTCATCTCCACACTGATCCCCCTGCAGCAACTACTAAAGATAAGGAAGCTGATACAGCTACATTCTCATATCTTATTATCATCTACTTACATTTTCTTCCCACTGAATTGGCTGTCTTCACTGCTGATTCCAACAAGACTCACCCCCACTGCACAGAAAATAGGCTAAATATCCTTAATGAGTTAGAACTACCAGATAATTTTCAGCTGCAGACTATGCTTCTTTATATTTATAATCACTATAAAAAGGTCACATTCACCAAACACTCATTCATCAATGACCCTCAACTTATCCACAAGGGCCTTAGTTTGGGTGCTTGAATGAGGAGAGTCAGTCATCTCATGTATCCATATATTAGCAACTTTAGAGACCATCCTCTTCTGCACACTTTCCTCAAGGAATCATCCAATGATATCCTCAAACCTGCCTCTGAACATAGATTGACTGAGCTTATCACTGAACTCCTTGAATACACTCTGTTGCTTGATCATGTCATTTGTGCCACCCTTTTGCAGCTTGGTGTTGAGTATATTCATCTCAATCTCAACCTAGACATCATTATCATTGATGAGGCCATAAAAGCTGTAGAGCCCAAGCTCTGGCTGCTCATCTCCTCATTTAATGCTTAGTTGTATATTCTTATTGGTAATGACTTCTAACTCTGCCCCACTATATTCTCTAGTATTGATAAGAACTCTTTCAAGTTCCAACTTCACTAGTTCCTATTTGTCTGGCTGGCCACTACTGGTGTCAACCTCTGCATGCTAAATGAGTAGATGCAAATGTGTCCCCTGGTTTCATCTGTGGTATCCCACATGTTTTACCACAATAAATTGCTTGACTTGCCTTTGGTTTTAGCACTGTCTGAGATGATTAGAGCTGTTGAGGGTTTCAATCATATAGAATTTAGAATTCATAACTCTTCTTTGCTCATTAATCTTACAAAGGGAATTACCACCTCTAATTCCTCCACATGTTTACTCATTAACATGGAGAACATCACCTTTGTCTGCAAGCTAATTGTTGATTTGCATCTCCAGGCATATATTAAACTCAAAAATATTCTTGTTCTCATGTTATACTGCAATCAGTTCCATGCCTACATTACTGCACTTGATGAGCTTAGGCTTATGAACCTCATTTATGAGGGCCTTACTGTTTGCACTATTGATACTTTCTAGGGTAGTGAGCATTCTATCATGATTGTGGATTTAGTTGTTGCTAAATCCATTGGCTTCATGCAGGAATACAATTATCTCAATATTATCCTCTCTCATGCTATTGATGCTTGCTATGTCATTTGCAATCTAAATGCAATCAAGAACATGCAGAATCATCATAGTACTCATGCCTTTATCAAGATGGTCAGCCATTTTAAGTAATGTCATGTAGTCTATACTAAAAATGAGCAAAGCATGTGCAACTACATTGATATGAGTAGAGTGACTTGATGCCCAGCTGCTAATACTGGTTTTAATGTTGTTGCCATGCAGGATGGAGAATACAAGGCTGACACTGACATCAATAATAATACTTAATAGTAGTACATAGAGTAAGAAGCTTCCAATGCTCCTTCTAATCAGAACTCTACTCCACCTGATTATAATATGGATGTCACTGAGTTTCTCCCTGATTAGCTCATGTCTGATATCAATACTCCTCCCACTGCATCCAATGAAGGGACTGACTAGAATGGAAATACTAATTAGCTTACATTTACTGCCCTTGAATCTACCACTGCATTCATCAATTGGTAGTTGGTCTTGTCTCTTCCTCTTTTCTCTCTTTCTTCTTTATGGCTTGATAATCTGGGGTTTGTTTTTTACTTTGAAATGCACATGATCTTTCTTCCTTTTTCCTTTTTTTTTTGCTTTATTACTGGTTAGCTCATCAGATGGACATTTCAAAAGTATCAAAATTTAGAGGTTTTTGTCCTTTTTTCTTTCTGTTTGACTCTTTAAGATGATTATCTTAATTACCTGTACAATAATCATCTTCTGTTTGTTAGCTAGTAATCATAATTAATTTCTTCTCTTTATATTCTATTATTCACCCCTCTTAAATTCTAACACAGCATAAATCCCACATAAAACTCTGCTATGATATAGTGAAAAGCTTACAGCCTTGCATTCAAGTAGTGTGTGTGACCATCTAAACTGTCTAATTGCTATATTATACCCACAAAATAAAGTAGTTCTCCTCACCATGTTCATGCCATATTCACCTCATTTTCTTGCCATCCCCCTGCTGTCCCTCTGCCAACCTCTTTATTCTTTTATTTTGTCTCTATCTTCTTTGCCATCTTCTTGACTCTCCTCTTCACCATATCCTTACCATCTCCAAATCACCCCTTTTTCCAATGAGCCCCCTGATACAGAAATGTCCTCTTTGTTGGAAATAGATTTGAGTAAAGAACTATTCTGATCATATCAAATATCAATGTTCAGAGAGATTAAGAGCCATTACTTGTCTAACCTGCAACAGAAATGTCCCTTGAGACTATCAGTGCATCAAGGGCCATAGAAAACATTGTCCAGTTTGTTTAAAGCTTAAGAATGTGAAAAATATTTGTCATCATATTTAATCTTACTAACACAAGATAAATGTACTGACAGCTCAAATCTCTGATATACCAGGTAATTACTGTGCTTTTTTCTCTTCCCTATTCCTCCTCTATATTAACTAATACAAGTTGAACTTCAGATAGTAATCCACAGCCATCAGAGCTCCCTACTATTTTTCAAGAGATCTCTAGCCTTCAAATGTAACACAAATTCCTTAAATGCATACTCAGCAACCTCAACTTACTTATTCCTGATGAATCACAACTATCCTGGTAGAGATCAGCTTTGCTCTCACCCTCTGAAGTCTGGAATAAAGAATTCTCTGTACTGGATATATTTCATGCTGTGTATTCTAGTACAGCAGGCTTGCTACTTGAGCATGTCTTGCAAGGTAGTGAGCCTGTCAAGAGTAAAGAAGATAGGGATATCAATATCAGCAATGCCTTGTATCAAGTAGGTATACCTCTTTGTGACTTCAACTTTTCACCCAAATCTTCCTTGATGAATATCCCTCTTCCTGCCTAATTCTGCTACCTACAACTACCCTGAGCACTCAGAGACAAGCTTCATATTGCCCAGAATGAAGGGATTTAACTATTGGCTAATTTTGCACCTGCAGGGAGCTTTGTTGATATCTATATTGGTTTGTGGAGACTCTTCATTATTATCACATATTGGCTAATTAAAATAAAAAAAAACAGATCAGAATCAACACAGTTTGTCTCAATCTATAGGTCATTCTGAATGGATATGGCTTTTGTATCCACCCACAGATGAAAATCTTAAAGTGTTTGTCTCATATTCAGGCAAATCTAGCCATCTAATTAAGATCTTAAGTGAACTGAGTGATGAATTCATCATTCACATCAATTCAAGCCAAGTTATATATATCCTGCCAGGGTGGTTGCACATCACATTTACAACTCAATCTGGTTTCTTGGTTGGGATAAACTTTGAATCTCTTGAGGCTCTAAACACCATGGCTCAAAGTGTTGCTATTCATCTCCCAAGCTTACACTGAACTCCCCACAAAGTGTTAGATGATTTCCATTAATATATCAAAGCTATCTTGCATTTTCTTCATGATGAGTATGAAGCAGATATCATTATCATAATTCTAGATAGCTGAATATTGTTTCTGACACATTTAACACAAGATGCAGTATATAACTTGCATTTCTAGTCAGCAATCTGTACTTTTCTTAAGCATTTATAAAGGCAATTGTCACATAAGCTGGCAGTATGCTGTGGTATTGCCCATGAAAATGTTCTATCTTATGTTAAAAATGAGCATTGGGTAGTAGTGTCCTAATCCACAAGCTCACTCTCCACTCACTTATTTGTTACAAAATCTCTTGTGTTTCTAATGGGCATTGTCAACATTATTAGGTCTCTTTTCTTTCCTTTCTTTTTTTCTTTTTTATAGTTTGATCATCCCATTAAACCTCCTATGCTTTTTCCTATTACTACTTTCATAACTAAATGCAATGCATCATTGCCATGCCCAGGTATCCATGCATTCTGCATGCATATATACCCTTAACCCACTATGCTGGTGCTACCTCCCTTGTTTGCCTTTTCCTATTTGTGGTAGCATTTTAGATCAAGGATAATCAAGACCCAACAACAAAAAAAAAACTATTATTTAAATGCAAATGGAATCCACACAAACAATGAAAGATATCAGTGAGAGATGGGAAAACAATTGAAAACATACATGTTACAAAATAAACTGAGGTGTCTTTGATTATGTTAATATAGAATAGTAACTCCCCCCTCCCTTCTTCCTCTCCACTTCTCCAACCAATGCAAACTAACTCAGAGTATCTAGATCCTAAAAACATGAGAACCACACATATTCTAGCTGGTTAAGAGATAGTCTACTTTCCTTCCTCACACTTCCACTACAATGTGCAAAAGAGATGATAAAGTTGTCAAGTGAACTAAAGGAGCAACAAATAGAGAGACAAAATTAGCAGTGAACACACCAAAAGTAAATAAACATCAACTGAAAGAGAGTAAAGAAGAAGAAGAAAAACCTCACCTCCAATCTAGCCTCCCCTGCTAACTGGAAAAAAGCAAAGAAGTTCATTCATTCAGAATGAAAATCATCTTACTTCCATTTATCTCATCCCCTCATCCAGAGAGTTGTAAGCTTTTGGTGTCTCCCCCCTTACTAGCTACTTTTGGCTAATTAGCATCCTCATGTGGAAATATTCAACTAATATGAACTCTTATAGAAAAAAACACCCTTAAGGTATATAGCTCCATGGATATCAATTCACCTCAACTGACATAACAAGCTCTTTAATATAATCAATTTTTTGATCTCTTATTACCTTCTCCTCTTATTCTTTATTTTTCCCCCTCTTGTCCTTCTATCTCCTTGTCTTGATTATTATATAGTACTAGCTCTCACAGTCATGCACATCTTTTATCTTCTTTGCTCTTCTATTTTGATCATTCACTGTCCAAGTGTTACTTATATTATTATCTAATATGTTGAGGTGAATGCACAACACAAGCCCCTCCAACCTACTCATTTTCTCTTTCTCTTTTTTTTTATATAAGTCTTCTTTTTACCTTCTTCTCTCTAATCTTGCCAGATCTCTCTCTCTTTCTCTCTCTCACCCTCTCTCACTATCATCTCTTCTGATGCTCTAATTGTTTAGTGTTCATCTATATCCTCAATTTCATCTTATAACTCTATAAATTTGAGTACATCTCTTACCTTCATTGCCATCATGGCAGATCCTCATGACTCTCATGATTTGCAAGCAGTGGAAGAAGTTTGCTATCAGCTTTAAATCCCATGATCTGAGGCTTCACAAATAGCTAATAGAAATTGTGAGCTTATTAATCAAAATGTCCTTGCTCTTGAGAATTTTGCAGATCCTAACCTTTCCAGGTGGATAAAGCAAATGATTGAAGAAAGTTTGGAGGACTTTTCCAGAGCTCTTTGAGATCATGACCCCTTCCATGCTATTAGTATTTTATACAAACAACTTCATGAGGCTGTCTGCTACTCCCATGAGATACTCAAGCCAGCCAGTACAATTAAATCTCACATGATGACACCTAACATGCCTACTCACTCTCTGGGAAGAGTAAAAAGCCATTCTAGTTCAGGGTCCTCCCATGGAACTTTTCTGTCCAAGCCAGAGCAATCTGTCTGGCCACCTGGGTCTCAAACCAGAGGATTGCAATCTCAATCCCTACACCAAGGTCAAAAGTGCTGCAAAGTAAACCAAAAATCCCCCAATGCAGACTCTGAAGCTTTTGTGCATCAATCTGGGCTGGAATCAGACATGTCACCACCCAGTTCCAAGAACAAACAGACACATACTAGCCTATTCTCACCCAATCTCAAATTGCAATTCATTGTACAAACCTCTCTCTCACTTTGTAAATAACACAAACTGTCTGCACCTTTGCAAGGCACACCACCTGCATTAATTACACCTCCATTCAACCCATAAATAGTAGGTTTTGATATGGCAAGTCAGCACACAGCTCAGAGCATCTGGTAAATGCTGTTTTGATTTCAGATCAACTCATGTATGGGATCTTCTATGCCAATCTCTCAGGCTTTGCAGAGCACATGTGCTACCCCAATTCCACCTCCAATTGAATTATAGATTGCAGGCTTTACAATACATTTGGATGCATTTCAGGACTGCCAAGTATATATTAACTCAGCTTCCTCTCTTCTATTGTATATATTCAATGGCCATGCTCCCCCAGGCCCATCTATTATCATGTCTCTTGACCTGCAAAAGCTTAAGGACATCATTGCAGAGAAGGCTTCTGGTCATTTTAGCTGGAATTCATATGATATATTTGTCATCTTTGAAAACCTACCTCCCATACATCTATCAGACTCATTGCAGCTACAGTCAGTAGTCTTAAAAGCTCTCTACACATATAGTGCTGATAGCCTTCATGTCCAAATTTTGCCAAAGCTGTCTGTTGATTGAAACCCTACAGACTGATTGTCTAATTCTACCCCTTTTGGAACTCCACATTGCAGTCTATTTAATAATAATAACCTCTCTTCATGCCATGGCCAACCCCATCAGCTGAATGACAACCACTGGTTTTCCACTCTAGATGGGAATTCCCAAGGCAGCACTCATGATAAAAGGTTTGGCAACCCTGATGATTTTATGGATGATACTTCTTGTTCAGGCTCAGATAAACCTTTAACACCACAACACTCTACTTTTGGGGAACCAATGGTGACAAATCCATTGCATTAAGGTATGTTTTTGAATTTAAACTCTTTTGATATTGCCCATATTCCTTGCTAACCACTGCTCCCTTTTTTTTAAAGAGATTTTGTATGATTTGGAACCATCAAATGATAACTGGGGAGGAATCAAGTCCAGTGGCAGTGATCATAATGACAAAGCAATTGAAATAAGCAATGACAAGGAGAACTACACTAATCAAGGAATTGAATTCAGCAGCAGTGATGATAATGATGAAGCATTTGAGTCAAATAATGATGAGGAGAGCTATAATGATGAGGGAAGTGAGTTAAGTGGCAATGATTATAACTATGAATCAAGTGAGTCCATCAGCACTGATCATAAAGATGAAGCAATTGAATCAAGCAATGACAAAGAGAACTATCAACCAATCAAGTTAAGTGGCAATGATCATACCCTAATTGCTATTCTGTAGCATACTGCCCTGAATTCAACAAGTAATTCCTCCCAAGATAATCTTTCAAATTCTTCTTTCCCTCCTGCAGATATCAATCAGCCTCTGCATCCAGACTCTCCTATTCTTCCTGATAATCTTGAAATGTTTGATGAATACTACCCTCCTTTGTTTGCACCTTACCCTAATAATAATCCTGAGGAGTCAATCTACCTGCAGAATACTGGCTGCATGCCTGAAGATGATGATTCCACACATGAAACCAAGTTCAAGGAATTACTCTTTTAAAACTCATTCCAATGTGAGCACTTGAACTTTGAATACCTGGATGAGTTTAGAGAGTTCTTTTTATTCCCTAGAAAAGAACATGATAGCTATGAAGCACAAAAGGGGATCTCTATAGCAGGCATGAAGGTTACTCTGTAGCCCCACCAACTATATGCAGTGTACTGCATGCTCTGGCAGAATAATGGCCCACAACAAGGTGGCATTCTTAGAGATGAAATGGGATTGAGTAAAATCATAACTATTATTACTACATTTATTATGGGTGTTTGCATTCAACAAATCAAGGAAGATATTGAGAAAAACCCTGGAAGCCATCTGTCCCCTGAGAAACAAAATGACCCTAATATTAAATATAAATGTCCCTCCCAAGAGCACTTTACCATCCAGTGTGCCTGTGTCAACAATGGTGTCCATGCACAGCTCATAAAAAATGATCATGTTGGTCCAATGCTAATCCTATCCCTCAAGAGTCTCATCCTCCACTGGGTTCAGGAGTTTGCCAAGGTTATACCTGCAGGAAAAGACAACATACTTGGTCTCTCTTTATTAATAGCATATGGTGATGTAAAACTGAAAATCATCCAAGCCATTCATCACACTGATATCTATAGGCTTCAGGATAGGGTTGACCTTCAGCTCACAACTGACAATGGAGAATGGGCCTCTCACTACATTATAGTCCTTACTGCCTCAAAATCATATGAAATCTGAGTTCAACTGCACATCAATGCTCATCTCAAATGGTCATTGACTGCCCAAGATGAGTTCTACCAGGAGAAGTCATGTACCTACACCTATTCCCTCTTTCAATCATTTCAAAAATCAAAAACCATGTCACCCTCACTATGGGGACTCAGCAGTACACCTTTTGATATTAGCCCTCAGGATATGGAATCTATCTTCAATTTACTCAGCACTGATGCCTGGGAACATCATGATCACTTATGGCTGGGGCAATCTAACTATTTTAAGGAATTTGTCCAAGAGGGTAAAGCACTCCTTAATCCCAATTGCAAAGCAGATAATCATCACAAGCTATTAGAGGATTTTGCTAATAGGTTTGGCAAACTACTCAAAAATATAATGATCCAATGTACCATAAACAGCAAGTAATATGACAAATCAATTATACTTCTGCTGACCAACCAACACCTGGACATTAACTACCCCATTCCAGACATTCATCTTGACTGAATCAACAGATGTGAGTAGAAAATCAAGAGACACATAGAGTGAACCTACTGTGAGGCTATGGTCCAATGGAATTCTCAAAAGCAAGCAGGGCAGAACCCAGAGGAACCCAAGGCTCCATTAATTATATCTTTTTTCAAAAAAGTATACAGAGCTCAACTCTATGCCATCTTCTCTGGCCTAGATGACCTAGTAGTCAATGACTCTAGACTTAAACTCACCCAAGACCAGCTTCAGCAGGAAGGGTGGATCTGCAATCCTGAGGACTCCCCATACACAAATAACCTTGATATAATAACCCAGGGCAGTGAAAAGTGTGAGCAGATTCTTCAGATTCTACAGCAGATGAAGCTTATCCATGATAAACACCCCAAACACCATGAAAAACTTCTCATCATTACTTTCTTTCCTGTTGTCATTCATATCCTCAAACATGTAAGTAGTCTATTTCCTCCTCCTTTTCTGTTCTTCCTATTAATATTCTCAAACCATTGTACCTTACTTATACCTATTGCACTAGTGGCTACACTAGAAAGGATATAAAGTTAGGGCAATGTATAGCCACTTATCAGCCAGTGATCAAGATGACTTGATATATACCTTCCAAAATGACACACAAACTATCACATCTCCTCCCATCAATATTTTGATTGGTACACCAGAAATACTAGGTACTGACTACAACTACACATAAGTTCAAATAGTTCTTCTCCTCAGACCTAAATGGATATTCAGCAAGGAGACACAAGCAATTGGATAGATATATTACATGGGCCAATCATTCAAATACACATTTATCTTTCAACTTACATGTAGTAATAGCATCATGGAGTTGGGAATAATCACACAACAAAAACTACAGAAAGAGTTTAAAAAGATGGCCTTAAATATCCAGTCAGAAGCTCAGAAAGCCTGAGACCAACCAGATCAAGTCATTACTATAGAGTGATGT